>MU737431.1:53191-81625 GCA_026770625.1 Nicotiana glauca | reverse complement strand
GATGGAAATGATGTGGATAGTCACCTAAACCTTATGTGAATTGTTGTTGTGGTTATCCTTGTGAATTACTATTGTTGTTTTTCTATGTGAATTGTTATTGTGGTTGTGTTGTTTGTGAATTGTGAAATGTACGGTGGGATCGGATTGCATGCCACAACACGAAGTAATAAGGTGAGGGTTGTGGTGATAAGGGTGGCCGAGGTAATAAGGGTGGAAAAAAGTGTTCGATATCACTATTGAAATGAAATATGAGAACATTGTGAAATTGAAAATGTGGAAATGATGATGGGGAAAAGAGAGTTTGTTAACTTGTTTGCCGTGATTGTCTTCCTTGTGTCTACTCAATTGTTGCTTCCTTCTATTGTTCAATACTAGTGTATGGCTTGAGGTTACTCAGGGTAAGGTTTGTTATACATACCAGTACAATTCAAATGTACTGACGTCCCTTTTTGTCAAGGGCGCTACATTCGTGTTATGATTGTAGGTGGAGGTATAGCAAGCACTTCAGTCCACCGGCAGTAGCACCCCCTCTACTTTCCATAAGCTGTATTGGTGAGCTCCTTTTCCCTCAGGGGCTTGCGTGGCTTATGCCGCTGTTCTTCCCGGAGTCTTATTTCTGTATTTGTATAAGGTATAGCCAGAGCCTTGTTGCTGGTATTTTTATATTATTCTTCAGTTATATTCAGAGGCTCCGTAGATAGGTTGTGGGTTGTGTTGGGTATTGGAAATTAAGGTCGAAATATTGATATTTGGCAATAATTTACAAAACTTGTAATAATTGATAATTATGATTTAAGCAGCTAATGGAAATGATATGGAGTTGTTAATAGAATTCTTACTAAGTATTTTTAATGAGGTCCATCCCTTGTTTAATTATCAGTTGGGTTGGGTAGTATGCATGCAACATGCCAGGCTTGCTCAGTCGGGTTTACTCGGTTGAGTGCCGGTCGCGCACCTCAGATTTTGGGGCGTGACAAATGTGTCTTAACACAAGTTGTCCCACTTTAAAATTCCTGGGTCGTACTTTCTTGTTGTAAGCGCAGGCCATTCTTTATTGGTACAACTTCCCGTGACAGACCACGGCCATCCGTTTTTCTTCAATTAAAGACAATTTTTCCAGACGAGCCTTGACCCATTCACTATCCTCAATATCTGCTTCAACGATTATCTGGAGCGAAGGGATTTCTATCTTTGCGGGTATAACAGCATCAGTTCTGTAAACCAACAGGTATGGGGTTGCTTCTATCGATGTACGCACTGTGGTGCGATATCCTAGTAATGCAAAAGGCAGTTTTTCATACCATTGTCTAGAGCTCTGAATCATCTTTCTCAAAATCTTCTTAATGTTCTTGTTTGTTGCTTCAACGACACCATTGGCTTTGGGCCGGTAGGGAGTGGAATTGCTATGCATTATTTTGAATTGTTTACATACCTTTCCCCTCAAACGACTATTCAGATTTTTTGTGTTGTCTATGATGATAGTTGCAGGAATGCCAAAACGGCAGATAAGAATAGAATGCACAAAATCTAACACCGCTTTCGTGGTGACTGATTTGAGAGTGATGGCTTCAACCCACTTCGTGAAGTAATCGATGGCAACCAATATGAATCTATGTCCATTTGAGGCTTTCGGCTCGATCAGCCCAATGACGTCCATGCCCCAAGCAACAAATGGCCAAAGTGCCGATATATGATGCAGTTTTGTTGGAGGCGCATGAATCAAATCACCGTGCACTTGGCACTAATGGCATTTTCGAACAAAACTGAAGTAGTCCTTTTCCATGGTTACCCAGTAATACCCTGCTCGAAGGATTTTCTTCACCGAGACGTACCCATTCATGTAAGGTCCGCACACTCCTGCGTGTACTTCATGCATAATTGTTTTAGCTTCCTCGCCGTCAACGCATCTTAACAAGTTGAGATCCGGGGTCCTTTTGTACAAGACATCACCACTCAAGAAGAAACCACTTGCATGTCATCTAATGGTTCTCTTTTGATCTCCAATAGCTTGTTCGGGGTATTCTTGCATTATCAAAAACCTTTTGATGTCATGGTACCATGGCTGGGTGATTGATTCTTCCTCAACTGTATTACAGTAACCATGCCTTTCCTTGATTTGGATCTCCAGGGGATCAATATGGGCATTATCTGGGTAGGGTACAATCGAGGCTAGAGTGGTGAGTGCATCAGCTAGTTCATTGTGACACCGAGGGATGTACCTGAACTCTATTGACTTGAACCACTTGTTGAGATCCTCCACATGTTGCCGATAGGGAATAAGCTTAACATCTCGGGTTTCCCACTCTCCTTAGAGTTGCTAGATAATCAAATCCGAGTCTCCCAAAATCAACAACACTTCGACGTCTTGGTCAATCGCCATGTTTATACCCATGATGCAGCCTTTATATTCAATAATATTATTTGTGCACAAAAACCGAAGCCTGATTGTGGCCATATAGTGCTGACCAGCGGGTGACATCAAGATTGCCCCAATTCCCACACCTTTGGCATTCACCGCTCCATCAAAAAACATTTTCCAAGTATAGGTATCTTCAGAGATTGCTTCTATTGAATTTACCTTTTCATCTGGGAAGTAAGTGCTCAACGGTTGGTATTCCTCGTCAACCGGGTTTTCAGCCAAATGATCTGCCAATGCCTGGGCTTTCATCGTCGTGTGAGTGACATAGACTATGTCAAATTCAGTGAGCAGAATCTGCCACTTTGCTAATCTCCCTATGGGCATCGGTTTTTGGAATATGTACTTTAAAGGATCCAACCTGGTTATAAGATAGGTAGTATGGGCTTGCAGATAATGTCTTAGCTTTTGAGCAACCCAAGTCAGAGCACAACAGGTTCTCTCCAATAGAGTATATTTAGCTTCATAACTGGTGAACTTCTTGCTTAAGTAGTAGATTGCCTTTTCTTTCTTCCCAGTTACATCGTTTGCCCGAGGACACAACCAAAAGAATTTTTCAAGACCGTCAGATACAAGAAAAGACGTCTCCTTGGATCTGGTGGGACCAAGACTGGCGGATTTAACAAATATTCTTTGATCTTATCGAAGGCTTATTGGCATTCATACGTCCACTTGACTGCTGCATCTTTCTTCAGTAACTTGAATATAGAACACATGTTGATATCAATTGAGCAATGAACCGGCTGATATAGTTTAATCTTCCCAACAAGCTCATCACATCTTTTTTAGTTCTAGGAGGAGGCAAATCTCGGATAGACTTTATCTTCGTTTGGTCTAACTCAATACCTCTCATGCTGACTATGAAGCCCAGAAGTTTGCCCGACGGGACTCCGAATGTATATTTAGCCGGGTTCAACTTCAGATCATACTTACGCAATCGCTCGAAGAATTTTCTCAAATCTCGAACGTGATCACCCTAAGTTTGGGACATGATGATTACATCATCCACATATACTTCTATCTCCTGATACATCATATTATGGAAGATGGCAGTCATGGCCCTTATATAGGTTGCCCCGGCATTCTTCAGACCAAATGGCATAATCTGGTAACAGTATGTACCCCAGGGTGCAGTGAAGGTTATTTTCTCTACGTCTTCTTTATCCATCAAGAATTGGTAATATCCTGTGTAACAATCCACGAAGGATTGTATCTTATGCTTAGCGCAATTATCAACAAGGATGTGAATGTTGGGCAAAGGGAAGTTGTCATTGGGTCTTGCCTTAATCAAATCTCTGTAATCCACACACACCCAGGTTTTCCCATCTTTCTTTGGAACTGGAACTACATTAGCCAACCATGTAGTGTACCGGACCACTCGGATTACCCCTGCTTTCAGCTATTTCATAATTTCTTCTTTAATCTTATTACTGATATCAGTTTTAAACTTTCTCTGCTTTTGCTGGACCGAAGGGAAATTGAGGTAAGTTGGCAACTTATGAACCACTAGATCAACACTCAGCCCTCGCATATCTTCATACGACTAAGCAAACATATCTTTAAACTCAAACAGAAGTTAGATTATTACATCCCGAGTTTTCTCATCCATGTGAATGCTTATTTTGGTTTCCTAGATTTCTTCGAAAGCTCCCAAGTTAACCGGCTCAGAATCATTCAAGTTTGGATTAGGTTTGTTCTCAAATTGTTCCAGTTCTCGATTTATTTACCTAAAAGCCTCTTCTTCATCATATTCCGGTTCTTGGTTCATTATTTCACAATTAGAAAACATGTTTGTATCTGAGCATGAAGTCTGCAAGCATGTCATGTTATTTAAAGCCGCATTATTAGAACTGAAAAGAAGAAATAAAAGAGGAAAATAACGAAAATCAGAAAGAATAAAGAGAAAATGAACGATGAAATAGTGATTTCATTTCTTGGAATTTGGAAGATAACAGGGTTTACGTTGGGAAATTTAAAGACAAGAAACTAAAGAAAACATCCGAGTTACACCCTGGAATAACTCGGGATGTAGAAAAAGTAGCAGGGCAGGTCTACCGGGACTCCCTCATGATTGAAAATGGTGTAGCCTTCCAATTTTGAAGCTTGGCGCTTGGTCCCATGTATAGCACCTCAACGGTTCTTGTGCCCTCTCCCAGCTAAACCATGTGGGTTTTGTAGAGTACTTTCCTCATTGCCCCACATATTTCCTCAATTTCTTCAGCCATGAAAACCTCATTATCTTCCTCTTCGTTGTGCTTTGGCTTGACAAAAGTTTCATACAAATCTGGCAATGGTTGTGGCAAGACCCATCCCTTGTTCTTTCTCTCATCCGCCCGCTGTATATCGTCTTGGGTAGGCGGGAAACCTATCCCGAAGAACTTTTTAGTTGTAGGCAGAGTCACCGGCTCAGATATTCCTTCCAGAGATTTTCCAAGTCCCTTCCCTGGCTTGAAACCATGTCTGATCATTTCCTTAGCCACCATAATCGAGGCATTAGATAGGAAGGGTGGAGGGCAAGGATTTCCTTCTTCATGCTGATCCGCCACCACAACTTCGAATGCTTGGCAAACTATGTGTTCACTACCTTCCCTTGCTTCTAGGCATGGGATAGACGGGTCCCAATAGATTGACTGTTCATCCTCTCCATGGACCACAATTTCCTGATCCTCATATTCAAATTTCACCATTTGGTGGAGGGTAGAAGGTACAGTCTCTGTAGCATGGATCCAAGGCCTTCCCAGGAGAAAATTATAGTATGTGTCCATGTCTAGCACTTGGAATGTCACCTCGAAGTCCACCGAGCCAATAGTCAAAATTAGGTTAATTTCTCCAATGGTGTCTCTTTTGATACTGTCAAAGGCTCGCACACAGACATTGTTGGGACGAATCTTTCCAGTCCCCATTTCCATACGTTGTAGTGTAGAGAGTGGGCAAATGTCTACCCCAGAACCTCCATCTACCATGACCCTCTTCCAATAATATCCCTCACATTTGACAGTCAAGTGCAAAGTTTTGTTGTGAGCGGCTCCTTCTGGAGGCAAGTCGTTTTTGCTGAATGAAATCTGATTGACAGCAAAGAATCTTTCCGCCGTTCTTTATAGATGTTCTACCAAAGTCTCAGCTGACATGTATGCTTCATTCAAGGTCTTCATTAAAACCTTTTTGTGCTCAGGGGATTTCATCAGCAATGATAGCAATGATACTTGTTCAGAATACTTGCGCAATTGATCCACTACCTTATAGTTGGCCATCTTCCTTTTCTGAAAAAAAGCTTCCGCTTCCTCGGCACTCACAGGTTTCTTAGGCGGGAAACGCTTTCGGGTGGCATTGTTCACTTCTTCTATGTTTGAGTATTTCTCAATTGGGTGATTTTCTGGAAGCTCCCCCAAGATCTCTTTACCCTTATACGTAACCAACGTTTGATGATAATTCCATGGCACTGTAGCAGTATTCGTCATAGGCTTCTGTGGTGCGCGTCCAATAACCACGGGCTCATTCAGCCCTGATGGTTTAATTGTCTCCCACACCACATAGGCTCCCTTGGGTACATACATCTGCACTTCCCTTTTCAGTTCAAATCTTTTTGGAGGGCTCAAAGTCAGTTGCTTTTCTTTGCGGCCTCGTGGGATATAGAGAATTCCATTTTTGGGAGGCATTGCCTCTGTTCCTGTTTCAATTTTCTTTTTCGGTTTTGTCTTGGTGACTTTGCTCTTCTTTTCCCCTTTATCTTGCTTCGGGGAAACCTTTGGCTTTCTTTCTACATCAGCAATAGCAATTATGGCCTTTAACACCGGATCAAATTCTTTATCTTCGCAAATCATTCCAATCACGTGCCCATTATTATGGGTTGGCAGTCGATTATTGGTCACATTTGGGACATCCTTATCCCTCAACACTATTTTCCTTGTTCTATTAAGTTCTCCACCGCTCTCTTCAGGGTCCAACAGTCATTTGTATCATGGCCTTCTACCCCTGATTGGCATGTTGCTGCGGCCGGTCAAAAGGTTGAGCATTCATGAACGTATACAGTTGAGAAGCATAAGCCCTGTCATGGTGAGTGTAGTAATGTTGAGGGGTTCTTTCTGAGAACATGGGTCTAGGAGCATGGTGTCTTCTTGCACCCGATGATGCCATAACCGTTTCTTCTTTCTTCTTACCCTTGGCCATTCCTCCAGACCCGCCTTGAATGGCTTGGGAGGTTGCTCTAATAGCTGACTGACTCAAGATTCTGCCTGTTTTCAGACCATTCTCCACCATTTCACCGATCTTAATAGCTTCTGTGAAAGGTTTTCCCACAGCTGACATCATGTTCTGGAAATAATCCCCTTCCTGGGCCTGAAGAAATACCGTAACCATTTTAACTTCATCCATTGGTGGTTTTACTTTCGATGCCTGCTCACGCCACTTAATCGCGTACTCCCGAAAACTTTCTGAGGACTTCTTCTTCAGATTCACCAATGAGTTCCGGTCTGGTGCAATGTTTATGTTGTACTGGAACTGTCTCACAAAATCCCTGGCAAGGTCGTCCCGGATGTGCCATCGAGTGATGTCCTGATACATATACTATTACGAGGCTATATCTACCAATCTTTCTCCAAAGTAAGCCATTAGCAGCTCCTATTTTCCTCCAACCCCGCGCTATTGGTTGTAGTACTTTTTAAGGTAAGCAATAGGGTCTCCATTCCCATCATATTTCTCAAACTTCGGAGTTTTGAATCCCATAGGCAGATGCATTTGAGGGAACATGCACAGATCAGTATAGGAAACACTCTTCTGCCCGCTTAACCCTTGCATGTTTTTTAGTCTTTGCTCTAGGCTCCTCATCCTTTTTGCCATTTCATCCTGTTCGAGAGCTTTAGGAGTTTTATCCTATCCATGTTTGAACTCAAATGGGGGTGGCTGTGGATAAGTATATGTAGGGTATTGAGGAGGCTCCACTTGAAAGACAAGATTTTGGAAAGTGAAGGTCGAGGGATCAAAAGCGGGCCTGGGAAGCGAAGGATGTGTTGTGGCGGAGCATGGAAGAGCGTAAAGATATTGGGGGCTACTCCTAATATGAACACCTGGGGGCGGACCTCAGAAGGTGTTCCTACAAAATGAGTGGATATGGTGGGTTGTCCCAATGGGGTATTCGGATGACTGATGGGAATGTTAGAAGTACCCTCGGATCTAGGGAACAATTCAGGAAAGCCGGGGATAGCACTTGGAGGCTCCCTTTCGTTAGTCCATGCATCCCACATCTCCATAACTCGGAGACATAAGATCTGGTTTTCTTCGGCTGCTGCAGACTCGGTAGTCGGGATCCCTGAGATGGGGCTATCTTCAGACATGAGAACTGCTGGCAAGGTCATTTCAGACGACATTTCTACGCTCCCTTTTGATCTGGTAAAATACTAATGTGATGCCAGTTTACCAAAAACCAACCACCATTTCTATAAACCTAAGCTGGAATTTGACAACAACAAACGGTTAGTTTGAGACAAGTAACAGATAGGTAACATCACATTGGGGTGTGATGCACCTATACAGTTAAATGGGTGTCTACATGTTTGCAACGATTGCATGCATCATCCCGACTTTCCTTGTTCTTTCCCATTTTCTTATTTGATTTTCTTTTTCCTTGCCTTTTCTTTGCTTTTCTGGGTTTTCTCATTTTTCTTTCCTCTCCCTTTTTCTTTTCTTTCATTCTTGTCTTTGCCTTTGCCATGGTTTCTTTCTCTCGGTTTTCTTATTTTCTCTCTTTTTGTGTTTCTTTTCCACTCTTGTTTTTTCTTTTATTTTCTTCCCTCCCTTTTTTTCTTTTCTCTTAGGGTTATGGTCGAATCTTATGGAGATTGCCTACGTATCATGACCCCACATTAATCAGACCAAGCGTAGTTCTTGAAAAATAAATGCGAAAAGTAAAGAAACAATTTTTTGGGGAATTTTCAATTTTTCATTAATAAAACTTCCATTACAAAGATGCTAAACTATTTGTTTTCTTGGAAAGGAGAAACTACAAAACAAACTCAAAATAAACCAAAATACAAACTCAATGCTTGAAAAATCAAGAAAACATTAAAGCTTTTATTAGTGGGGCTCGCCGGGCGTCATTCGGCCTCGCCGCGGGCCTATGTGTGAGACCCCCTTGTAGTTGCTCCAAATCATTCATAACTCGGCGGACGAAAGTCATCACCGCAGCATAGAAAGTGGTGCGAGTCATGTTTTCGCACACTTGGCACTTCATGGTAATATAGTCCGCGATGGCTCTGATTCTTTCCCTAATTCTGCCCTTTTCCTGAAGTAGTCGACCTATTTTCTAGTTCCCGGCTTCTAGCACTTAGGAGTCATAGAGGTGGTGGTCTTGTAATTGTTGTATTTCTCTCTCCATTTCGGCCATCAGTCTATAGCAATGCTCCCTCTCAGCTTTGAAATCTTTAGCTTGCTTAGATGCCTCGTCCTCAAGGGTATTCACTTTTCTTCTCAGCTTAGTAATAGTCTCTTCATAATTTCTCTTCATTTGTTGCACAAATTGGTCTCGTTCTTCTGCTTTCTTTGCCCATTGCGCCTGATTTTTTCTATATTCTCTTCGGATTTTTCCAAGTCTTCTTGGCACTCAAGGACCTTCTTTTTAGCCCGCTTATCAACCTTTCATCGGCCCAACTTCTTTCTTGGTTGTTGGCAGCTATTTTCTTCTGTCAGATCTGTGCCTTAAGAGCCTCATTTTCTTGGATCCCTTCGGCTGCAGCTTGCAAGCTGTTTTCAAACTGCAGATCCCGAACCTGCTTTTCCAACTCTCCTATTCTGGCCCTGTATTCATTCTGTTTGGCTAACCAATCCCACTACACCTAGGCCCCATCATTAAATTTTTGGACGTGTGGCCTCTTTGCGGGTCTCTCGGGAATATGGAATCTTTTGCCAAACTAAATCATGTATCTAGGGGCCACTTTGCATCTAGCCCGATCTCGCACCACGGTCTTAGGTTTAAGAAACCTACACTCATTCCATATTTGGTGAATTTTCCCTTCTGGAAATGTAGCTTTTGGGCCTAGTTCGATGACTTGTTTACTCATATCTTCATCACTATGGACGGTTTGAAATCTTCCCAATTGGCGCAAGACCCTGTAGGGAGCATAGGGTTGGATGCTCTGAATGCCCATTAAGAGAATATAAGGTACTTCAGCTGATATGTATACTGCCTCAGTAACGGGAAGCCATCCGAAAGCCCACTCAATTTTTTCAGCGGTCAAAGATCTCAAACATGAAAGCCAAGCCTCGGCACCCTCAGGGAATTCAATACATGTTACCCGGGTTCAAAATTCTTCCATGCAGCTCAACCCGATTAAGCCATAGTTCATGTACCCTGTCTGGTGATAGAGGTGCTCTTGCACTCATAGCTGTAGCAACAAATTGCAACCCTGGAAGAACTTTCCCCCTTTTCGGCATATAGTCAAGGCTCGATAAATTTCAGACACGATCAGCAGAACCATCATGCTGTTGGCTTTTTTTTATTGCAGCATCTAGCATTCCTACAAGGCCGATCTCTATATGACCATGTTTTCGGGGACAGACCATAACTCCCAAGAAAGATACCATGAAAGCCAAACCCTGCCTTGCTTACCACTTATCCTTGTTTCCAGCATGGGTTAAACTAGTCTTGGGCTCTTCAAAACCTTGAGGGTTACCATATTGATGATACAAGAAATAGAGCGTGCAATACCCTTATGATAGACTCCCATCCTGAACATCCCGTCTAATACTCAACAAGTCCAGAAATCTGTTGGGGGATACCGGTCTCGGTGACAATGGATATCGACTCCTGAGGTTTCCACTAATGCCTGCATAACCCGCAACTACCTCTAATGTTGGTGTGAGCTCAAAGTCCGAGAACTGGAACACGTTGCGAGTTGGGTCCCAAAAAGGTATCAATGCTTCACTGATATCCGACCTTGGCTTGATGTTCAATAATCCGACGAGGCCGCCTAGAACCTTTACCACTACTTCTCTTCTACCCTTTCCTAGGTCATTCCACCACATGTGGAGCTTCAAGGGGATCTCATTAAGGACTATGAAAGGTTCAATTTCAATCGTGCTCTTCCAACACATTTATTAAAGTGATTTAATGACTTATTTCGACTTAAAAGAAAAAAGTGACCATTTTTCAAAATTTCCATTTAAGAAAAACAAAGACCCGGTTTTGCAGATACGGCCTTTCAGCACTTCGGGGAAGAAGATTTTAAGGATGTACCCGCTAACCGTTAAAAATGACTCAGGTTACTGTTCTTGTAAAAATAACCTTCCGGCGCCCTTTTGGGGACATTCGGCTTATTTTAAAACAAGAATGGCGTCACCCGACTTATTTGTGATGAAAATTAAATTTTTTGTTATATTTTGGCTATTTTTGCAAAAAGGGAAGTTGGACCTGATAAGGGTTGCCTACGTATCTCATATCCGGTGGGAATCAAACTGGCGTAGTTCGTGCAGACTTAATAAAACCAACTATTTTGAAAACAAAAATCTCTTTTATTTTTTTTCCTTTTTCTCAAAAATCTGGCAGAGTTTCAGTACTACTTGGATATTGGTTTTTCAAAATAGGTGGTTACCATCACCTAGTCCTAACACTGCTATTTTCTTTTCAACTCTCTCCCATTATTCACAAGTCGGTCAACATGCAAAATCCGGAGTAAATAAATGCATAATTAGCAAGTAGGATGCATCAGGATGGTCTTTTCATTTCAGGTCACCTGTCCTAGACGAACCCAACCCCTGTGTTGAGTCCCAAAAGTCAAATGCACATGATGCAAACAAACGTTCCTACAAGGGATCTGACATGAGGCTTTGTTATTCTAGGTTTAAAAACCTGGGTTTATTGTTCTAGACCTGGCTTACCCGAGCGGACAACTCGAGCTGAGGGGGCAGCGTACCGGGGATATAGAAGCTCCGCCGGCTTAGCAACTTATCCGAACCTCGTTCTAAATGGGATAAGACTCTAAACAGAAGAGAAGTCACACGAAATACACCATTCACCATGATGTAGAAGACTCAGAGAGGAAGGGTTTCGCATCAGTTTATATATACAGTTCACCAAATATTAAAGCGGTAAAGCATTTAGCACATTTAGTATGAAACATGTAGAAAAATCAGATAAAGTCCAATATAATAACTATTCTAAGCTCGAATTCTTGAACCTTGAACCAAAGTTCTGGGTTCGTTTCCCCAGCAGAGTCGCCAGAGCTGTCACACCTTCTTTTTTATACACCACCCCCGAAAGATAGCGTATAAGGGAGTTTTTTCAATTAAAGTGACATTATTCGAAATGGGATTAATTAATGATCAGAGTCGCCACATGGGATTGGTTTGGTTTTGGTGTACCAAGTCACTGGTTTGTCTTGAATCCCAAATCGAGGAAATTTTTGTCTTTCCAAATGAAGTCGGCGAACCAGAAATTCTGACTAAGGAATTCTGTTGACCCGAGGGAAGGTGCTAGGCACCCCCGGATTCCGTGGTTCTAGCACGGTCGCTTAAACTATTACAATTGGCATATAATCTGATTTTATTACATGTTAATCCTATAGTGTAATTTTAAAAATTATTTACCGCTTTTAATTGATTTTTAAGGAAGGTTGAACGTTGTTTAAAAGGTATTTTTGGATCACATCACATGAAATGCACCCAGATCCGCAACACATTTTATTCAACGTTTTAGGATTTGGATTTGGGTCAAATGAAATGCACACCCGAGTTTAAGAAGGTAGATTTATTAAAATGTGCACGTAAAGCAACTAGCGTGTTGATAACTTTGCAGGAGGCCATGAAAATTCGCTAAATGGCACGTCCCGATTTCTAAGTATTTTTAATGTAAGCATTTAAAGAGAGGGCCACGCAATTTATGAATTTTGTTTGGCTCGGCACACCTCGATTTATTTTAAAGGCCATCCTAAAATGAAATATTATTATCAATTGATGATTGTCTCTAACAAAACTTAATTAGTTAGCACCATGAATTAATTATTATTAAAGGCATTCAGGAAAGCTTAGGCCTCAAGATCAAGTCCAAACTCAAACAAGAGGATATCCATTATTGAAGACCCCTTAATTCAAGTTTGCTACTTAACTTGGAAGGCCTAAGCTTGCACTACCAAATTAAATTACAACTTTAAAATGAATTCAGGCCCTCAGCACATTGGGCTTCGAGACTAGCCCAAGAATGAGGAAATTTCGGTCAGGTTTTATAAGGAGCTGCCCAATCGTGGGCCTCTGCTTAGGCCCAAATGGAAAGTGAACTGGAATTAGGACCTTGAATCAAGACCCCATAGTCTCACAACTTAACAATGCTAATTGATTTAATGAGCAGATAATATTGGGGCCTATTACTATATAACTGGGCTTGAAAGAAGGGCCCAATATTTAGTGTTTGGATTTATGAAGCTATCTGTGTGCAAAGCCTCAGCTGTAAAGCTGATTAATATATTTGGACCTCTAATAGGCCCAACTCAATCATCTGGACAATTCATTGTTGGCCCAAATATAATGACTGGACATTGAATTATTGGTATCCTCTTTTAAGTTCTAAATTGTTGCAGTAAACAACTACCTTTAGGAGCTAAAACAATTTAACCTAATCACAACAATTAAACTAACACAGTAGCTAAAACGATTTAAAATAACTAAAATATGTTAAACAACTAAACAATTAAACTATTAATGATCTGATTTTAGGGTAATTAAAACGTTTCAAAGCAACTAAACCAAATTAAAACATATTTCCTAGATTGTATATGTGCCAAAGCAAGTAGGTAAATGCTCCAGTTTACATGTAGATTTTAAATCTAAATTTCATGCTTGTATCTAGATTGTATATATCCTTATAAAACACACTCTCATTCTAGAGTTTATTTCCAGAACAACATCTAAACCTGTACAATACATTTTCAGCGTTTATTGAACATGAATCTAGACATAACTCCAATTCAACATCCATACTAGCATTAATCTATATTGAAACTAATACTACTGAGCTTAACACTCATATAATTCTGAAATTGTCCAAATAGTCCAGTTATTACATTCCTTAGAGATTTCGGCTTATGTAACTTTTCAAATCCTAATGACAACTGAATACAATATTTGAATTAACCTATTGTAGCAAATTATAGACCTATGTAAACATGTTAGACAATCAAATTAAAGTAAATAGTGGAAGAAAAGTCTTAGAAAAGAACATATAATATTTCAATATTATTCTTCAAATTGGAGGATACATTTGGATTCAATCTTCAGGCATCATTTGAGGCCAAAAAATGTACTTGGAAATTAGAACAAAAATGAGGAAATGGAGGATCAGCTAAGCAGCAGCGCAGAGTAGATGCAATTGTAGCAGAAATCAGCAATTCCAAGTCAAAAACCCAGGCAATAAAGGATAGGATTGCAGTATATTTCAAAACAACTTCAATCAACCTACAAAATCAGCGGAACTTGAAAACCAAGCTTGATGAACCAATGCAATTGAACAAGAACATATCTGGAAGGGATTTCTATACTATATGTGTGTTGATTTTTCAGGATTTTTTGTTTCTAGGATCTAATGTGTATGTATCTAGACTCTCTACTTCTACAGATTTTTTTTTGAATTTTCAGTAGTTTTGAATTTGAATTTTGAATTTTCAGATTTTTGGGATATCTAAACTTGTATTGCAAGGCAAGGGTACTGCCATTTTATAGACAAAACTAGGGCAAATTTTCAGATTTCCTTTTACACCCTTAGTCCCTTATTTAAGTTCAATTTTTAGCTACTTAGTCCTTCATATTCATGACTTATTGCCCAAGTTAAATCACCTAATTCCTGACTTTCAAATTAGAACCCCCATCTAGAAGGTTCTAGGGGGTTCTATTTCAGTTACTGCAAGATTCCCTAATTGAACCACCTATACTACCCATGACTTAGTTCTGAAATTTACTTTATACTCAATTGGGCTAGGGTCAATTTGACCTAGGGTTCCAATTCAATAGTCATCCAGCCCAAAACCAAACTTAAAGGTATGAATCTCAAGCTCCAAACACAATCAAACCAACTTTCTAAAATAAACGTGGAGAAAAGAAGAAACATATGCAATTTTAACAAAACGTTTTCACTGAATCCAGTAAAGGCAATTAACACTTAATGAACTAAACTAAATTACTAACAAATTATTTAAGCTAAATAAAGAAAAGAAAACTAATCATGCGTGTAAAGAATAATTCTGAAATTGGGAAGCAACATAACCTAAAAGAAAAAGGCTAAACAAGTGATAATGCAAGGTAAAAACAAAGGGAAAAATAAAGCAAAATGTAACAGAAGAGAACTGAAGAAGGAATACCCGTGGTGCTCTGAATGGACTTGAGAACACTTGAAGAAAACCTTCGATTTCTTGACCATATTAGTCCTTAATCTTGTGTTTTCGTATGAAAACACATGACTAAGGTTCAATATAGCCTAACAATCCTAACAAACCCATTGAAATTGTAATCGTAAAATTAGGGCTCTTTTCTTATCCAACATTCGAGCTACTGGAGGGAGATTTGAGGGAAAACAAATGGGGATTTGGGATGAGAGGGTCATGATGGTCAAGGGGTGTGAATTTGGTGTTGATTGGTGGTGGTGCCGCCAGACACGGCGGAGGCGGCGCTAGGGTTTCAAGGATTCGAGTCGTTTGCGTGGGATTTGATGGAAAAGGGGTTTAGATCAGTAATGAGGAGGAGTATAGGTGGATGGGGTGTAAATTTTAGGGGATTTGGACAATCGCCGCCGGCGGAGGCGATTTCCGGCTGGTGGGGGACGGCGAAATTTAGGTTTTGTGTAGTGGGGGTGTGAGAGACAACGGAAAGGGGGGGGGGGGGATAGGGGGCCATTTAGACAGTTATATATTATATATCCATCAGTTCCTCACCATTAGATTAAGAAACCTATACGGTCAGGATTGATAGTGTCCCTAAACGGCGTCGTTTGGCTACTAAAGGGACTCGACGGGGTTGGGGGGTTTGGGATTGGACTGTGTTGGTAAGATTGGGCTTGTTTAGGGGTTGTTTTAGTTGGGCTGGCAAGTTAGTTTGAACATTGGCCCAATGCAGGTCAGCCTATTTCTTTCTCTTTTGTTTTTATTTATTTTCATTCTTTTTCTCTTTTTTTTATTTTGTTAATTAAAAGATTAAAAATAAGAAGACCTGATTTAATTCTAAAACTAATTAATTTCAAGAATTTACTAACTCCTAATTTCAAAGAAAACTAGGACAAATTTGAAAATTAAAAGAAAAAATGCAAAAAGAAATATTTTTGTTATTTTCTTCCATTTTTTGTAATGTTAATTAAAAATAGAACTAAAAATATTAAATTGGGTCCTAAATGAAACTTTACTATTTTTTTGTATTTTTTATGAATTATCATGCACACACAAATAAAAATACACACAAAATTACGCAATTAATCCTAAAAATCAAATAATAAAGGGAAATCCTAATTTTAAGAATTCTATAGGAATAATTCAAGCGAGGCAAAAATCACGTGCTCACAAGTCTGTATGATGTTATTGAGTTAGTATGTGTGTTTGGTTAGGAGCCTTGAGGTCTCGGGTGTGTTTTGGATGTGAATAGGGAAGGTTTGAACTTAAGAAAAATTGCAGAAATTACAGCAGAGCATAGCAGGCCAGCAGGCTTTGCATGCAATATCGCAAATGCGAGTGGCCTTTCACAATTGCGAAGTAGGCCCAGGCCAGCCCTTCTTGCAAATGCGAGTATTGTCATCGCAAATGTGAGTGGCCTTTCGCAATTGCGAAGTAGGCCCAGGCCAGCCCTTTCTCGCAAATGCGAGGATTGTCATCGCAAATGCAATTACCCTGCTGTCGCAAATGTTAAGGTCTAATATTTCTCAAGGGTTCGCAAATGCAAACCCTATCTTCGCAATTCCCACATCAACATGTCAGGTTTCGCAATTGCGAACCCCTGTTCGCATTTCCCATAACTGAGACCCACATTTTTCTATACTTAGCCAAGTCATTTTTCACATCTTTTTCAAAACACAACTCCTTTGGGCGGTTTTCCAAGAACAAGTCTTCTTCCAAATCAATTATAAGTTAGTTTTTATTCATTTATTTCAATCATTAACATCTTTTAACATGATTTCAACCTAAAATCAAAGATTTTAATTGGGGAAATTGAGTGTTTTGGGTAGAACCTAGGGTTTTCAAAAATTGAGGATTTGGACATCAATTTGAGGTCTGATTTCAAAAAAATTATATATTTGTGTTCGTGGGGGGAATGGGTAATCGGGTTTTGGTTCGAACCTTGGGTTTTGACCACGTGAGCCCGGGGCGATTTTTGACTTTATGGGTAAAACTTTGGAAAACACATTTTCATGCATTGGGGTTGATTTATTTAGTATTTATTGATGTAATTAAGTAATTTGTGATTAGATACAAGCGAATTGGTGGTGGAATCAAGGGGTAAAGAAATAATTGAGACTTGAGTTGTGTTCAAGGCATCGAGGTAAGTGTTTGGTCTAACCTTAGCTTGAGGGATTAGGAGTCGAGTCCAATTTGCTATGTGATTATTGCTGAGTATGACTACGATGTATAGGCATGGTGATGAGCATCTATACGTTGGTGTCTAGCATGACTGTAGGTCTTATAATGTGATTTTTATGATTTTGTTGAACAATCTATGATTTAGAAGTGATTTCTATTTGTTGTGGGAAGTTAAAGAAGTAATTGTGACTTTTGTACATCACAGAGCAATGGCTCAAGTTATTTTACGAATTTGTGAAAGTAAGTGAGTTGATTGAACCCTTTGGAGCATTGGCTCAAGTGGTAAAGCGAGTTGTAAAGTAAAAGTAAAAAGAGAAAGAGTTATTAAATTGTTCCCTTGCCGGGGTATTATTGTTTATTTGGTTATCTCCCTTGCCGAGATATTGATATTGATGATGAAGTTCCCTTGCTGGGATTTAATGGTTTAATTGTTGCTCCCTTGCCGGGATTCCTATTATAATCTTGTTTATTCCCTCGCCCCATTGTTGTGATTTTGTTTGGGTGAGGAAGAGTGATAAAGCACAAAGGGTGATGTTGTGCATTGTTTGTTTCGTGAGGAAAGAGTGTAAAGCACGAAGGGTGATGTCGTGCCGAACGATGTACCATTCTGTGCATATTATATTGATTTTATGGTGAGAAAAGAGTGTAAGCACGAAGGGTGATGCCTTGCTGCACGATGTACCATTTCATGCCTATTATATTGATTCTTATAATGAGGACGAGAGTAAAAGCACTAAGGGTGATGCCGTGCACTTGTCCTTGAATTTACTTATTCTTGCTGATAATTGAGTTGTGTTGTTCTTTACATTTATTTTACTGATTTCCTGTTGTTACTTGACTTTATGGTGATGTCTTTGATTCCCTTGCCCTAATTACTTTGTAATTGTTGCTTGGGTAAGGAAGAGTGTAAAGCATGAAGGGTGATTCCATTTATTATTTTGATGAGGGAGTGTTAAAGCACGAAGGGTGATGCCGTGCACTTATTGCTATTTGTTATGATTTCTTGTTGTTATCAGTTCAAGTGCATTAATTATCTTATTCCACTATTACTATGATTCTTATGTTGACATTTTCCTTTATTGTGTTACTTGTTATTATTGGATCAAGGTATCCTTGTGCAACATTACGCCTTAAATTTATGATGTAATTGCTACATGTTTATGTGACTTAACTGCTACTTAACATTTAGTATACTAAATATTAAATTGCCTAATTGCTCCTTAAAGTCCATAATTAATGGATACTTGTCATTATTTGTTTTCCCCAGTGAATCGTAATTATTGTGTACTTGTTTTCTTATGAATTCGTATTAATTGTTGCGTTTGTTGGAGTAAATTTCATTTTGAAGAACTGCTGATATAATGAAATGGGATCGGGTGGTACGCCTACCACGAGATTTAATGAAATAGGAGTGGGTGGTACGCCTACCACAAGATATAATAAAATGGGAGTGGGTGGTACGCCTACCACAAGATATAAGAAATGGGATCGGGTTGCACGCCTTCAACGAGTTGTGAACCGAGAGTGAAATTTGCCTTTGTTTTCCTTATCCTTGTTAGAAGTTAAATTTTTGGTTTCATGATAATTCTTTTGAGATTCTGCTTTATCTGTTATTTCCCGAAGCATGTTTCCCCTCCATCTTTATTTGTTTATTTCTGCTTTACTTTACGCTGTATATTATATAACTGCACGTGTTTATTTGGTGGTCTGGTCCTAGCCTCGTCACTACTTCGTCGGGGTTAGGCTAGTCACTTACCAGTACATGGGGTCGGTTGTGATGATACTACACTCTACACTCTTTTGTGTAGACCCCAGTGCTGTAGACTTCAAACAACGGTGGGATTGCTGATTCTTGCTGATCAGGCGACCCGAGGTAGTCCTGTAGGTGTCTGCAGCCCTTGGCGTCTTCTTCTATCTACTTTCCTGTTTCTTACATGTACTTCCAAAGATAGTGTTGTATTTAATTCTTTCATATCTTTATTTATAGTATTCTTAGACCGTCTGTGAAACTGTGACACCAGTTCTGGGTAGTCGAGACTCAAACAATTGCACTAGGGATTTATGTTCAGATAGTTGGTTGTTTTCTTCCGCTTGTGCTAAATTCCATTGTTTAAATGTTATTATTATTATTAAAATTTGCTAATGGATATAAAAAGGGTAACTTGTGAAATTAATTGGCTTGCCTAGCTCGTACTAGTAGGCGCTATCACGACTCCCGAGGGTGGGAATTCGGGCCGTGACAAGAGTTCAGCACAAGTCAAAGGCAAATTGAAGAAACTTTTATATTAATAAAAGACGATTACAAAAGCCCACGAAGGGTCCTTACACAGAAACAAAGAAGCAAAAAACAACAGCTAAAAAGCCTAATCTACTTTCGAGGGTATGTCCTTGGGAGAGACATCTGCGAGAACCGTTTCCTCGGGGACCCCATTTCGATCTTCAGAGCAATATCTTCGAGAATATCCTCCGAAGAAGCAATATATGAAAGATAAACTATAGGCTATAAAAGAGCAAAAGCTTTTATCAAGCATGGAAAATTGTGGCCTGGTGAAAAATTTGGCGAGTATGGGTCTCGTCAACACTACTATTGTGAAGCCACTTCTTGAGATATTGTACCGATGTGGGATGCAAAAGTTAGTAGATAATGCCACCTCACTACATGGAAAGCAAAAGTAATGAGGCGCCACACCAGGTTAAGGTTAAGAGAGATGAGCGGCAGTTTACGGTACACATATCTTCTGATGTGAGAAGAATTTGCAGCCCTTTTCTCATCATTTCGAGCCAACAACAAACAATAAAAACTCAGTATAATCTCACTCAGTGAGGAAAGGCTTTGAAAAAAAGCCATATTGGCATAACTAACAAAGTTGCTGCCGTATGACCTTATGGTCACGAGTTTGAACTATAAAAATAGGAGTTTGGAGGAGGATGTAAAGAAGGGAAAGGGCCAAAGGCTGTTGAAGAAATATTGAGTTAAGTCTTGGCTCAAACAACCCCCCATTTATAGAGGGACAGTAACATAACCGATGGTTTAATCAATGATTTTGGGGAAACAAATCGGCAGTGTAATTAACACCTTTTGAAAAAATGAACCGATGGTATAACCAATGCTTCTAGGGAGACAAACTGATGGGATGTTTTCATTCACTTGGAATGCTTACGTCACGAGCATGACATCATCACGATAGGTTTGAGAAAGTATAGGTCAAGATCGTTTCTTATATTTTATTTCTAAAAAACGTGGGAAATATCTGTATACGGCAAAAATTGGGGAGTTCGACTTTGGGGCTACTATGCCGCTCCACGCCTAACCTCGAAAAAGCCTGAAGCAAAGCATAAGGTGCAACCTCAAGGTGTGTCCCTCGAGGGAGCACATTGAAGGCTCGCCATGGTCGACCTCGGAGCAGTACGATCGGTGATCATCATAGAAAGGCAGGAAAATTCCCAAATACACGATGTTAGAACTAACCAGGCCTACAAGAATAGTACAAGTCCTTACTGAGCCGTTGTATAGCTATACTAGTGGATTTCCTTCGTCATTAATTAAACATTGTACTGTGTTTGGATTTACCCTCCTATATAAAGGTGACCCTTGTCATTTTGTAGAAAGGAGATCATTACACAACATATTGAATACAATACAACATTCTCTACTAACACTATTGTTCTGTACATCTATTGCTTATTCTTACATTGTTCATCCATTGTTCATTTAGTGTTCTTCATTTATTTCTCATCATTAACCGCAAACGGCCATCTTTAAGGCCCTCATTATCATTGATTCTTCGTCAATCGTTCGTAATTCTTAGTCCGTTTAGACCTCCAGGCCCAGCCTTGTGACCTTATTGGTTTGCACTTCTTATTTTATTTACTCACACATAGCATCTATTGCCTAACAACTAGTATTAAGATAAATCATGTATTTTTAGAACCACAAAATAAACTATAATTGTAGTTACCACTTTCAAGGAAAACAACTCCTTCACTAGAAAATGTGCTCTCTCTTCCTTAATTTGTCCAATTCAATCTTTATTTTTTCCATTCCCTTTATATTTCATAAAATCTACATATTTTTTGTGTTTCTCTTTTACTCACTTCTTTCTCCAAAATTTGATTACTCTCCTTCTTTCTCCAAGATTTCACTAGTTTAAGTGTTCAGCAATACTTTTTAGCTTCCAATAATTCTAATTCTATTGCTTTATAACTTTTTATCTAAGATCAACAATATCTCAAGAAAGATTAGATAAGTAAGCTATATTATCAATCAAGCAAGTATTATTAGAGAAAATCGGTTATAAAATAATTTGTTAGCAACTTTATATCTTAAAAAGTTAGAAGAGTAGACTTCAAACAAAAACATACAATATTATAACTTTCTTTTAAAATTTAGGGCTCATATTAAACTATCTTTAGAACCCGTATGTGCTTGAGCCTCTCCTGAACAGCTCCACCGGGCATAAAAAAAAGAGTGTAAGACTGGTAAGCTTTACCGAAAGAAGCTAGTCGACTAATGCAAGAGGCTTAATGTTTAAAGTATGACTCAGAATAAATTGCAACTACATGTTATTACGTGCACACTCCATCACATTATTTCTTTTCGGTTACCTTTATACAATCTAAAGGTTGTTGTGTACGATTTCCTCTAAAAGAAAAAAAAAATTGAAGTTCTAGCAAGGTAAAAGGAATTGACTGCATTTTCTCTATTTCAAAAATGGAAAATTTCTAGTCTATCTGTATCGGAAATAGCCTCTCTACCCCTTCGGGGTAGGGGTAAGGTCTCAGTACACATTACTCTCCCTAGACCCCACTTGTGGGATTTTACTGGATTGTTGTTGTTGTTGTTTCTAGTCAATCTGTAACAATCAATGTTCCTTCTTTTGAAGGGAAATAAATACTCAAGTCAATTTCTTTAGTTAGGTATTCTTGGTAAATATCTCCTTTCAGATGTTCCATTTGGTGAAAGAGTAGAATCCATATAAAAAGGCATAACCTCTTGAAAAATAAGTGTAAATGTCTAAATTATTTTCTTTCTTTTACATTATAGTTTTGAATAATTATTTTTGTGTGTGTTTGGAGATTTTATAATTAGAATTTCAGTTTAATTAATTCATTAGAGGAAAAGGGATTGGGTTAGTATATTTTAATTAAAATTGTGCCAAAATTGGTCCAAAATTTGAGCCCAATTCGGCCATATCCGGTCCATTAGGTGGTTGGCCAAGAAAGAGTTCAAAACGATGTAGTTTTGTATTGAAACTATATCGTTTTGATAAGTGAGGTGAGATTAAATCTCATCCATTCATACCACTTTGATCTAAGGGTTCTAAGTCACTCTCCACTCCATGTATATAAGGCCTCAAAATCAGAAATTTGGCCCCCATTTTTTCCTATTCTCTTTTCTTCTTCCTCTCTCCTCACTCTCTCATCTCTCTATCGCTCGTCGCCGCCCAGCTCTGCCACCGAAAATTGCCCACCGGCGGTGACCAATCAGTTGGTTTGTTAATCGCTTCAGTGATAGCGTGTGTTTCGCTTGGCTTTAATAGTTGATTTTTGTTTGCTCATGTTGATTCATAGTTCATGTGTTGAAGTTTAATTACATGTCTTAATACTTGGTGTGGTTTGAATCAATAGGGTGATATTGATGTTGTTAAAATCTGAAGTTTAGATAATTTTATCATAAAATAGGTTACTAGTAGCTTACTTTTTAGTAGGGTGGCTGAAATGACTCTTTGCTCCTGCTATAGCATATTTCAGGCTATTCTTTCACCTTTTGGATAGCCTTTAGCGCACAAAGTCAGTCCCTTTTTGGACAGATTTTTAGTGAACCAAAATCCGTCCAAAAAGTTGGCTTTTCTTTGCCTATTTAAGGGCTGCCCTTTCCTTATTTAAAGGGGGGAATCCATCACACTTCCATAGAGCTTTAGAATTGTTTGAACACACAAAAACATAAAAAATTTCAGCAGTTGAACCCATGAAAAAGTAAGCTGAAAATCATGAGCTTTTGGTGGAGTCTTAGAGTGAAAAATATTTCAAAGACATGTAAGAGTCTTATAGTTTGATTCTTGAGTTCCTTCTCCTAAATAATAACTACTGTTAGTGAGATTTCTGGGCTGTTTTAACACGGATTCGCTGCTGGTTGTTTTTTCTGCTATTTCTGTCGTTGTTTCTGCCTACCTTACTATTGGTTATTCTTTTTCTATCCAGATATTCCTTTAAGACTCATAATATATATATTTTTAACAATGGGAATAACTTGAACATGTTGCACCATTTAAATGTGTTTGATGTGATGATAGTTTGACAACAAAATAGCTTGGATGTTATTGTTATGTATCAAGCACGTAATAATGTGAATATAGTCCTTTATAATACTTGAATATCAAGTTGTAAGTTTTTGGATGTGATATGTAAGTCGTTTATGAATTTTTAAGCATGTTTTCAAGCTATTGTATCCGAGTAACAATGCTAAGTATATCATGAATGACTTTAGGTATACAACACATACATTGATTTCGTTTTAGTTACTGAAATTTCACTGCTAATATAGGCTTCTAGAAATGTTGTAATAATATTTTTGTGAATCTGGTCATTTTGCTGAATTTGCAAAAGTGGCTATTTTTGCAAAGTGGGCGTTTATACAATTGTATTTATGTAGTTAATGGTCATGAATGCAAACTATGTAAAAGACTAAGATTGTCTCAACTTTGGGCCTTATTGAGTCAAGTAAAAGTTGGTCCATTTACCTTTAAACAACAAAATTACTCCTTTTCTTCTATATAGCATTGGACCAAATGAAATCCATTTCTTGGCCATTTTTTAATAATAATTCAGCTAGCCCATATTTTTAGTAATGCCAGATGAGCCAATAATATTTTAATCCACTAGCTTCCCACTCTCTAATGAATCATTAAACTAACTCAGTGCCTTGCAATAGCCAAATTTAAGGCTACCCTTTTTTTTGTAAATTCATTCATCAGCCTAACTTTATATATATATATTTGTTTAGTCAACTAACCTCGATAAAAATCAAAAAAATATTCTTTTACGAGTTAACTTTGTCTTTTATTTTATAATTAATTTAAATGGTAGGCAATTAATAGGTACGTTTTAACTTCACGGAATCGCTTGCGTAGCGTGATGTTTAACATTTAATAAATTAATTCAACAATCTCATGTCATATCCATGAGTTTTAGTTAAATTATATCAGGGAAGATGACCCAAATTCCCAAAGTAGGTGCATTCCAGGGAATTTAAAATGATAGCTGGTACTGAAGTGCACCCTTCTACATTAGGATAATGACCAAGAAAGGGTGACTCCAAATTGTCAAAAGTCATTTTTTCTGCGAACAAGATATTGATTACGAAACTATATAACTGACAAAACCAAGAAGAGAGTCATGTCCATCAATGCCAAACCTGAGATGAGCTAGAATGTTTGGCATTCTTGAGGCTGGGAGGCCCTTTTTTGTGCTACCCAAACACTTTATACCCTTTGTTATCCCTTTTGAGCTAGTTTTATTTACCAGAAAGATAGGAGCTAGGACAATCTGATTATACATATATATATATAAAAAGAGAAGAAAAGGAAAGAGAAAAGAAAAATGAAAAACAACAAAGAAATCTTTCATGTTAGTTTGAACTGGGTTTGACTTGATTCCTTTAAAGGATACATAGGCAGCTCTACACTAGGGTTCAGTCTAACCAAATAAAAATAAAAATTCCCCAGTATCTGAAACTGTGGCAGATTTATTTTTTTATATTTTATGTTTTTATGAAGAATCGATTCCAAGAGTTATAAATCTACAACCCGATCATCTTGAGTCTATTTTGAGCCTTATTGTGACCATTTCTTTCTAACCCTCTCCAAAAGCCTTCCAAATAGTATTAAGAATGCCAAGGTAAACATACATTAAGCAACAGTTGTCACACAACGTAGAATAATGTCAAGTTGCTCGAACAAAAAGTCAAAAACAAAGAAGATATAATGAATGGAAATGAGAGAGTCTTATTGGTGAAAACCCTCATGGGCACTATAAGGTGATGGTAAGTTGAGATAAATAAATGAGAGAGGTCAGTTGGTGAAAACCTTTCAGGGAACCACTGGTCGAAGGTGAGCTGTGATTTGATGCAAATGATTGTCACGAAGAGGCCAACTTCAAAGACGAAAAGGAACAGCAAGAAAAAAGGGTAGATTGGTTGGATAGATTCGGCCGCTAATTCCAAAATGCATATCATGATCATTAAAGTTGGATACCATATTCAAAGTAGCCCATTTTTTTCTTTCTCTCCCCGTAAAGTGGCATTTTTAGTTAAATACTATTCCTTATCACTTTTACATCGCGTCATTTTGTCCCTTTGCATTTTTATTTTTGAGTCAGTCTTTGTTAAAACAACCGAGAAATGACTTCAACATCTGTTACCAGATTTCCAATTGTACAAAGCGATTCCTAGCACATCGAAGAGGGCATACCCAGGAAGCAACATGCACAATAAGCTTGTAGAAGCTGAACAAGATCTGAAGGTTCATGCCAACGGATGTTCCAAATGTTTGCTTGTCTATTTGTTTATAAGTCAATAAAGAAAGGGCCACAAAATTGGCCATTGTTTCCTAAAAGTGAAAAATAAAGGATGTGAGGCATACACGGCATTGACAAAGTCACGAATCCAACTGCGATTTCCTCTGATAAGCTGAACAAAGTGTTTTGAAGACATCGAAAATCTCGCTAAGCAAGACTTGCTTCATGGGCAAAGTCGATAGAACCCCAGACACAAACTAATATCGGGTGCAAAATAATCAAGTTTGATTTTTAAAGGAAAAAACTGCCAAAATGAAGACTTGCTTTATAGATAAGGTTCAGCAACACCTTAGACATCCGGTTATGAAACAGCCGGAGGCGACAGTAAAAAAGCCGAAGTTTCTAAAACACGGTACAGAGCCTCCTAGCTCTTTGGTACCATACTTGTAAATCTGTTCTCTAACAATAAGGTGGCCGCAGATTCAAACTGCTCAGGGCATTCAAGGCCACAAATTGACCACCATTGTTAAACTCACAAATCTTTCTTTATTTGAAGCAGGAAACAAAGCAGTGTAGAATTGAAGTTCTCAAAGGACGAATTGTCACCAAAGGTAAGTTCTTCAAACTCTCTACTTTTTCTTTCTAGATATGTCTATAATCACATAATCAACCGCTGCATTTTTTCAGCATAAGGTACATCAATCCTTAGTTGAGGTTCCTTTTTGAAATAGGGCACACCACTCCCTAGCCGCATGTTTAGTATAGGGTACACCAATCCTTAGCTGTATTTTCCGACATAAGGTACAACCATCTTTAGTGAGGTTCCATTTTAATATAAGGTATCCTATCCCCTGGTTACTTTCCTCTTAGAGATACAAGGCACCATCCATTGGTTACATTCTCTCAGCGATATAAGGTGCCAATCCCTAGCTATATTCTCTCTTAGTAATACAGGATGCCAACCCGTGGTTACATTCCTTCTCACTGATGCAGGGCACCAACCCTTGTTATATTCCCTCTTAGTGATACACGGCGCCAACCCCTGGTTATATTTTTCTCAATGGTATAGGGCGCCAACCCCTGGTTACATTCCCTCCAAGTCTTTCAACCTCACTCGTAGGAGACGCACTTACTAGTTTGAGTCATTTCAATAGGAGACACACTTACTAGTTTGAGTCATTTCAATAGGAGACGCACTTCCTACTCTGAACCATTAATTCTAGGAGACGCACTTTCTAGTCCAAGTCCTTTAAGCTCACTCGTAGGAGACACACTTCCTTGTTTGAATCTTTCCATTAGTAGATGCACTTCTTAATCTGAACCACCAGTCCTAGGAGACGCACTTCCTAGTCCAAGTCTGTTGACCTCATTCGTAGGAGATGCAATTCCTAGTTTGAGCCATTCCAATAGGAGACACACATCATAATCTGACCTACCAATTCTAGGAGACGCACTTCCTAGTTTGAGTCATTCTAATAAGAGACGCACTTCCTAGTTTGAGATATTCCATTAGGAGACGTACTTCCTAGTCCAAGTCTATTGACCTCATTCGTAGGAGACACAAATCCTAGTTTGAGCCATTCCAATAGGAGACGCACATCCTAATCTTAACTACCAATCCTAGGAGACACACTTCCTAGTTTGAGTCATTCTAATAGGAGATGCACTTCCTAGTTTGAGCTATTCCAATAGGAGACGCACTTCCTAATATGAACTACCAGTCCTAGGAGACGTGCTTCCTAGTCCAAGTCTATTGACCTTATTCGTAGGAGACGCAATTCCTAGTTTTAGTCATTGCAATAGGAGACACATATCCTAATTTGAACTACCAATCCTAGGAGACGCACTTCCTAGTTTGAGTCATTCTAATAAGAAATGCACTTCCTAGTTTGAGCTAATCCGATAGGAGACGCACTTCCTAATCTGAACCTTTATTCCTAGGAGACGCACTTCCTAGTCCAAGTCCTTCAACCCCACTCGTAGGAAATGCACTTCATAATCTATACCAATCCTAGGAGACGCAATTCCTAGTCGAAGCCCTTAAACCTCACTCGTAGGAGACACACTTCCTAGTTTGAGTCATTCTAACAGGAGACACACTTCCTAATTTAAACCATCAATCCTAGGAGACACACTTCATAGTCCAAACCTTTCAACCAATCCTAGGCGACGCACTTCCTA
The DNA here is from genome assembly GCA_026770625.1 of Nicotiana glauca. Classification (NCBI taxonomy): domain Eukaryota; kingdom Viridiplantae; phylum Streptophyta; class Magnoliopsida; order Solanales; family Solanaceae; genus Nicotiana; species Nicotiana glauca. The sequence goes on along the minus strand of MU737431.1, from coordinate 53,980 downwards.
GTTTGAGTCATTCCATTAGGAGACGCACTTCCTAATCTAAACCAATAAATCTTAGAAGACGCACTTCCTAGTACAAGTCTTGCAACCTCATTCACAGGAGACACATTTCCTAATCTGAACCACCAATCCTGAGAGACGCGTTTCCTAGTCGAAGCCCTTAAACCTCACTCGTAGGAGACACACTTCCTAGTTTGACTCATTCCATTAGGAGACGCACTTCCTAATCTGAACCATCAATCCTAGGAGACGCACTTCCTAGTCCAAGCCCTTCAACGTCACTCATAGGAGACGCACTTCCTAATATGAATCATTAATCCTAGGAAATGCACTTCTTAGTCCAAACCTTTCAACCTCACTCGTAGGAGACGCACTTCCAAGTTTAAGTCATTCCAATAGGAGATGCACTTCCTAATCCGAACCATCAATCCTAGGAGACGCACTTCCTAGTACAAGTCCTTCAACCCCACACATAGGAGACACACTTCCTGGCTTGAGTCATTCCAGTAGGAGATGCACTTTCTAGTCCGAGTTTGTCACGACCCAAAATCCACTAAGGGTCGTGGTGGCGCTGGATACCGCTGTCAGGCCAGCCAATTAGATTACCGATTTAAAAATCCTTTTTAAATACATCAACTTCCAGAATTTTCCTTCCATTTTCACAAATAAAAGGGTTTTGCTTCAATTCAAATTAACAATAACAATTAAATCCAACTTTTCGAAAACCATCCCAGAACCCGGTGTCACAAGTGCATGAGCGACTACTGATAATGAAATAAAATACAACCTCTG
>MU737431.1:0-38199 GCA_026770625.1 Nicotiana glauca | reverse complement strand
CCAAATTTATATATATATATATATATATATATATATATATATATATATATATATATATATATATTTATTTATTTAGTCGACTAACCTCGATAAAAATAAAAAATAAATTCTTTTACGAGATAACTTAGTCTTTTTTTATAATTAATTTAAATGGTAGGAAATTAATAGCCATGTTTTAACTTCACGGAATCGCTTGCGTAGCGTGATGTTTAACATTTAATAAATTAATTCAACAATCGCATGCCATATCCATTAGTTGTAGTTAATTTTTTTAATTTAATCAATCCTTGGCTAAAATTGTGGATTCGCTTGCGTGGCGAGATAACTAACCTTCCTTTTAATAATCTTCAAGAATTAATTTTATTAAATGTATTAATTTTCAAAAAAGTACTACAAATAATTAATTGTTATGATTTCGGATTCTCTTGTGAGGCGCAATTATGAATGGTTAATTAGTTTTGTTATTGGATCACGCATACGCTTGCGTAGCGTGGTTATGACAACGTAATTTTATCCAAATTATTTTTTTTAGTAATTCCAATAATCAAGAAATAAAAACGGATAGGTAAAACATAGAAATCCAATAAAGTATAGTTTATCCAAAATTAATTTAAGCCAAGTTTTAAGTCAATAAAGTGACCGTGCTAGAACTACGGGATCCGGGAAATGCCTTACACATTCTCCCCGGTCAACAGAATTCCTTACTCGAACTTTATTTTTGCGGACCGATATAAAAGAGTCAAATCTTCCTTTGAATGGGGATTCAAATAAAAGGTGACTTGGAACACCTAAAAATCAATTCCGAGTGGCGACTCTGAACAATAAAATAATCCATATTTCAAAATTGTCACTTTAATTGAAAAAACTCTTTAACCCACAACAATCCATAACATTTACATATTCTTTTTGGGGTAGAAAAGGGGTGTGACAACAAGAACCTAAACCCCAGTAAGCCAAATAATCCATCCATGTACTTAGTTAAAATATCATGGTATAGCCAGTTTTCACACTGGTCATTGAAAAATAGCCAGCGTTTACCAAGTCAATAAAAAATAGCCACTATTTTGCTGCAACAGGGACCGGTCCAGTATAATATACGTGAGTTCTGGTGCATTTGTGTACGAACTCTAGCATATTATGTTGGACCGGTATACTTTGCTAACTCCTGTAAAATTTGCGGGAGACTGGAGCACCAATGCTCCAAACTCCAGTATATTATACTGGACAATTATACTTGTTGGAACTCCCGTAAAATTTACTGGAGTTCCAGCATAATTATGCTTGAACTCCCGTAAAATTTGCGGGAGTTCCACCATAGTTATCCTAGAACTCCCGTAAAATTTACGGTAGTTCAAGCATACTTATGCTGGAACTCCCGTAAAATTTACGGGTGTATTTTTTCGAATTTTGAATAGTGTTTTCGCTCAGATTTAAAGTGGCTAAATTTTAATGACTTTTAAAACTTGGCTATTTTTCAACGACCAGTGGTAAATCTGGCTATTTTTGAATTTCTCCCATGGACTTATCAAGCAAAAAAGACCCATCAATTGTTGTAGAAGAATTTGTAACTCCAATGAACAATGATTCTACCAAGCACGAAGAAGAAAAACTTGAGAATCATTCTTGTTGTTCTTCGACGAACAAGGAGGCCGAGAAGAAGGAGGTTGATTATCAGAATAAAAATGAACAAAACAATAGTGCCACAATTACTTCAGATAAATCAACATATAGTAAGAACAGGAGAGCTTTTAATATTTTTCGGAACTTCATTACTTGTGGAGCTGTGAAGACCAATGACTCCTCAATAATTAACATGAATCGTACAGATATCCCTTCCTTTAGAGCTTCGAATGAGATATCGACTAGTTTGTTGATGGAGATTGTGAAAGTGAGAATTGTGTAGCGTCTCAACAAAGACTATTAAGCACTGATTGGGATATTCAACCAACTAATGGTAGGTAATTTACATTTTGTTCTTTAAACTATAAAAGGAAACTCCACTTCATAAGATCATGAATTCACAACTTTGGATCAATAACAAATATTTTAATTTGCTTGATAATAGTTTAAAACCACATAGATTTTTCAAATTCAGGTCATTGGAGTTTCAAAAAAATATTACTATATATATTCTTTTTTACAAGTTGTTTGACTCAAAAGATATTACAATCTTTTGGATAAATCAATCAAAGAAAATGATGGGGTAAATCTTATACAAGCATAATAATCTCTAGAACAATTAAAAAAAAATATAAGATGAACACAATGGATAATACTTTCTGATCTTGTGAGGATCAGTAATTGAGAGTTAGAGATGCTAATAGTTTTTTTTATAGAAGAGTATTACAATCAATGTTCTATCTCAGAGAAAGATCGAAAAAGGGAGCCCTTTACAAGGTTGTTATACTACTATATATAAGGGACAGACCTCTTCTAGATCCTAAGAAAGCGTATTATGGGAAATATTTGAAGGAATATTCCTAACGCCCCCTATCGAACCTTCATTGAGCTATGAGGATCTAGTCGTCGGTCGTTTTCGTCAGTGGTCGTGGTCGTCCAAATTTGAACCCATACAGTTAGTCCCTCCGCTTGTCGAGGTCGTAACTCGGCGCGTCCTTGATAAGCGGACACCGTTCACCCTTCGCGGAGAAATTTGGTTTCATAGAGCGTCACGTCCTGCCAATAGTAGGGGGTCAACGTGCTTAACAAGACATTGATGTTGTGTCTTATTAGGAGATGACATCATCTACCTTTTCGTCATCATTATGTGTGTTTTCAAGACAGGGGCTGGCGGCTTGTCGCTTCAGTTTTGGTACCAACCTGTAGTTTCTTGCCTCAATTCCGGTGCGACTCTGCAACTTTTCACTTTGATTCTGCTGCTACCCAATCCTATAAATAGGTGGAGGGTTTGTTTTTTCAAAAACTCTTGGCCATTTCACTTCCGGTTACCCTTCCTCATCTTCCCTGCATTCGTTCTCATGGTTCTCTGCTTCTTCTTCTTTCATTCTCCACCCACAATTTTCTCTGCTATTCTAACATCTTTCACGTTAAAGAAATACCTGGAACACACGGATCTCATGAAGGGGTTTCTAAGGTGGACCCGCTATCTGTGGTATTCCCCTCCGGTGGCGAGGACATGATGGCGGAAGAGGGGGCAGTTTTTCTACCATGGAGGAATTACTGTCGTGGCACCCTACCTCTCGAAGTGACTTTCTCAAAAATCCCGCCCCCACTCCTACCCCAGTTTTCGCTGAAACGGACCAAGCTCATATAGATTCTCCCCGTACAAAGTATAATAGCCCTGCCAATGTCGATATGGTTCCGACGGGGATGGACTTCGTGGAAGTCCATAGACCTGGGTACTGTGCTTTTTATGAGTACCCTTTTGTGATCGGTTATTCATTCCCCCTCCCTCAGTTGGCGGAATATTTCTGCAGATTCTACCAAGTCTGACCAGCGCAACTCTCACCATACTCGCTTAAGATACTTCTCCTGCTGACAAAGTATGCGGAGTTGGCGGGACGTGAGGTGACTATCCATTATCTTTTGCAACTGTTCTCGCCCAGCTATGGGATGTCCACCTCTCCCTATTGCAGGCATAAGGGATTAGGTAGCTTGTCTGCTTCCCCATATAGTGGAGACTCGAGACTGGTCTGCTTTTGTAAAGCACTTCGGGCCAAGAGTATCGTCCGACAAGTGCTTCCCCTTATATCACTCATTGATTGTGTGTCATTGTTTGTTTTTATGACTTCTTTCTTGTTGATAATAGGTCGAGTAGCTTCAAGGCGTAGGGCTCCAGTCCCTGCATTTTGACAGATCGTTACTGTTGTAGGGATGCAGTTTATACTAGCTGAGTCCGTTCGGGAGTGTCAGACTCAAACGATACAGACAGAAGATCCTTCTCGTGAGATGGGTGTAAAGGAAGAGACCTCTTGTGTACCGGTCCATCACCCCACAGATGAATCCTCTAATGGGGATTAGTCATTGTTGAGAAAAAAGAGGAGATTAGAGCTCAGGAAAGAGGTGGTTGTGGACGCTGGTAGGAGTAAGATGGGTGATTTGTAGACGGTACCCATGCCCTTATTTATGGCCGATGCTATTGTGGCGGGAAGGTCTCCTCAAACGGAAGGGGTGTACCCAAGAAGTGGTTTCGTGCGTTCCATCGAGGGTGATGCATCTTCTAACATCGGAGGGGGCCTTCGAGCCAAAGGTCACGACTCAGCCTCGGATGTCGACCCGGCAGATGTTCGTGAATTTTTAGAGCGCCATACTCATGTGGAGGTTAGGATGGAGGGCTCTGATCGGCATATTGTTGTCCCTGGGGACTATAGCATGTTTTCAAAGTGTGATCAGGTGGCATCTATCTTAGCCCCTTTATGTGCCGCCCCAGAGAGCGAGGCTCTTAGAATGATGAACGACATGAAACTATCTCGGAATGTTGTTGGCATGGCCTTATGGGTAGATATCTTTCTCTTCCATTTGGTCGTTGGGTTCGTGCTACTACTTTTTGGTCTATCTTTTGTTTTGACTTTTTCTTATTGTGCTAGGCCTTATCATGGAGATCTAAATCGAGCGCCGGGAAAGGAATAGGACAACCGTCTATGATAAGATGTTTTCCAAATATCAGGAGTATCGCACCAAACATCGTGTGATGACCGGCATCTACCATCAGGACCCCAAGTTACAACTGTTCTATGAAGGGCTTAAACAAAGTGAGGACCAATTGGCATGCAAGGCCGAGTTGAGAGAGCGAGACGAAGATCTCATGAAGGCCATTGCATAAAATAGTGAATTCGAAGCATCCCTCAAGGCTAAGGAAGAAAAGCTTGAATTAAGCAAGGGGGTGATGGTTGAGAATATCGATCTGCAAGGTAGGGTGGCCAGCCTGACCATTGAATCGGGTGTGAAGGCAGCTGAGATCAATCTTCTTAAGAGTGAGGTGAGCATGAGCGCTGATAGATTGGCGACCATAATTTCCAAAGCAGCTGTGTTGAAAGATACTCTTCACGTATGTAGGTTGGAGTATACTAAGAAGGAAGAAGCATCCGCACTCAAGGTGGAGGGGTTTGAGAGACGTGTCAAGGCGTTGGAGAAGGAGCTGTCTATATTTACCGGGCAGCTGGCATCACTGAGAGCGGAAGACGTGTGGCAGGACTCGCAGCCTTTTAAGTCTCGTGCTTCAGTTGACCCTGGTGTGCCTCGTCGTTTCTATGAGTTGTGGGTTCATGTTGAGGCTAGGCTCGATGTTTATAAGGCCTTTCATGCTGAGAGGAGGGCATATGAAGTAGAGCTTCAGGGCGTGCATGTCGAAGCTCGTGCAGCTCATGAGGCATGCGGGTATGATCCTCTTACGTCCGACGGGGACGATATCAATTCCAACGATGCGAACCGTCTTGCTTCAGACTCTTGGTATGAAGATGTGTATCCATTCGGGGGTGATATATAATTTTTTGGTTTGTACTTACTTCTATTGTGGGATTTTTGTAAGGGTTTACTTGAGCCCGTTGTAAAGGTAGGTGTAAGTAATATTTTGTTGTGATGAAGGAATTATTTTGTTGATTTTGTGATGATCTTTGCTTTATTTATGGTATCCTGGGTACTTGTCGAAATATTAAGTTGATTTTTCTTTGGGTGAGGTTGGAACTTTACTCTTTTGGCGATGGCGTTAGCTCTTGGGATATTACTTTTGAGATAGCATCAAAGTAGGATCCTGTCGTAGTTCGAGTGAAGTCGAACTCGTTTTTTGTTGATGGCCTTGGCCCTTGGGATGTTACTTTTGATCTGGCGTTGAAGTAGGATCCCTTCTTAGTTCGAGTGAAGTCGAACTCGTTTTTCGTTGATAGCCTTGGCCATTGGGATGTTACTTTTGATCTGGCATCGAAGTAGAATCTCATCGTAGTTCGAGTGAAGTCGAACTCGTTTTTCATCGATGGCCTTAGCCATTGGGATGTTACTTTTGATCTGGCGTCGAAGTAGGATCCCGTCGTGGTTCGAGTGAAGTCGAACTCTTTTTTCGTCTATGGCCTTAACCATTGGGATGTTACTTTCGATCTTGCATCGAAGTAGGATCCCGTCGTGGTTCGAGTGAAGTCAAACTTATTTTCCATCGATGGCCTTGGCGCTTGGGATTTCACTTTCGTATATTGGAGATTTGATTACAAATCGAACTCATGCTTTTGTCGATGGCCTTAGACATTGCGATTTTCATCGTACATTGGAGATTTTGGTTACATTTTCGTAGAAAGTACATGTCGACTTTGCGAATATAGTGAATAGAGTAGCTATCTATGCCTAGAACCTTCATTACTTGGCCTCGAGATCCTGTCACCGGGCGGGGTAATGAACATTACTTCGAGCCTCGAGGCGTCTCCTTTGCTGCCTCATTAAAAACCTCATGGAAGAAACCCGATTGGGAAAAAACCCGAATGAGGGAAATAGAGTACAGCTTAGGCGGCGCCTCTTTTCAGAAGTGGAAGTATTTGAGGTGGGCGATGTTCCAATTATTTCATAGTAGCTTTCCTTCCATTGTCTCTAACTGGAATGCTCCCTTGTTTGCTGCGGCCGTGATTTTGTATGGCCTGTCCCAATTTTTTCCTAATTTTCCTTCATTGGGGTTTTTCACTGCCTGGGTTTTAGCTTTGAGGACTTAGTCTCCGACCTTGAGAGGTCGTACTTTGGCCTTCTTGTTATAGTACCTTTTCGCTTGTTGCTTTTGGGATACCATTCTTACGTGAGCCATATCTCTTCACTCTGCGACTTCATCTAGGTCTTGTAACTTGCTTTCCTCATTACTTGGTCCGCTCTCGTTAGAGTATCTTAGGCTGGATCTCTGACTTCGATGGGTATGACTGCATCAGTCCTGTAGACTAATGAATATGGCATCGCGCCTGTGTTAGCTTTTGGCATGGTGCGATATGCCTATAGTACTTCCGCCAGTAGTTCAGTCCATAGCCCTTTGGCGTCCTCGAGCTTTTTTTCAGTATATGTAGAATCGTTTTGTTGGATGATTTGGCTTGGCCATTGTCGGCGAGATGGTAGGGTATGGAGAGTATTCGTTTGATGTGCCATTTCTCGAAAAACTCGATTATTTTCTTTCCAACGAACTGGGGACCATTGTTGCAGCTGATTTCTTTGGGAATGCCGAAGCGTCATATCATATTTTTCCATATTAACGCGATAACTTCTTGCTCAAGTATTTGAGTGTATGCACCTGCTTCCACCCATTTAGAAAAATATTCAGTTAAAACTAAGAGAAAGCGTAGTTTACCTCGTCCTGCTGGGAAGGGTCTGACAATATCCATCCACCACTTTATGAATGGCCATGTCAAAGTCACAGAATGTAAGAGTTATCTTTCTTGGTGTATAATTGGGGTGTATTTTTGACATTGTTCACACCTCTGACGTAATCTGCGGCCTCTTTTTTCATGGTGGGCCAGTAGCGCGCATCGAACTAGGTCGCTATTTCTTGTATGGGCACCACAGTGCCCCTCATATACTTCTTCTAGAATTCGCCTTGTCTAATTTGGCCTAAGATATTTGGCCAGGGGGCCGCCGAACGTTCTTTTGTAAAGATCATGGTTCACGAGGCGGTATCTGGCTGCTTGTATTCGGAGTTTTTTGGCTACTTTCCTATCTTGTGGAAGCGTCCCTTACTGCAAATATGTTACGATATTGTTGTGCCTCTCCCAAGTTAGTTTTACAGAATGTACCTCGACTTGGTCTATTGAGGAATGGAGGAGGGTGACTATATTTTCCTTGTTTATATTTCTGGTGGCTGCTGCTAGCTTGGCAAGACCATTTGCTTCGATATTCTGCGCCCTAGGTATCTGGTCGACGTGGCATTCGTCGAATTCTGGTAGCAGTTTGTGAATTTCTGACTGGTATCTTTGTAATCTTTGTTCTTTGATTTGGAAAGTCCCAGTGACTTGGTTCACCACAAGTTGAGAGTCACAATGGAGTACGAGTCGCCGAGTGCAATATTTGAGGGCTAACTTTAATCCTGCAATCATATCTTCATACTCGGCCTCGTTGTTAGTCATTTCGGGGCACCGTATGGGCTGGCAAATTACTTCGCCCGTAGGGACTTTGAGGATGACTCCTAGTCCTGATCCTGAGGCATTAGATGCATCGTCCGTATAGAGGACCCGGAGGTCAGAATGTGTGGAAGCGCGAAGCGCTTCCTGCTTAACTTCAGGCAATATTTCTGCGCTGAAGTCGACGACGAAATTAGCGAGCACTTGCGACTTTATAGCAATTCGCGGTAGGTAGGTTATATCTTGCTCGCTTAATTCTATGGCCCATTTGGCCAACCTGCCCGATAGTTCGTGTTTATGTAGGATGCCCCTGAGGGAGAAGGTTGTCACCACTTTTATGGGGTGACATTGAAAATATGGTCTGAGGTTCCGCAAAGCTACGACTAATACCAGGGCCAATTTCTCAAGTTGGGGGTACCTTGTTTCGTCATCGACTAAGGATTTGCTGATGTAATAAATTGGTGATTGTGTACCTTTGTTGTCACGTACTAGGACCGCACTTACCGCGAGTTCGGAGACTGCTAGGTACACCAGGAGGCACTCGCTTGGATCTTCTGTGACGAGTAACGGTGGTGAGGACAAGTACGCTTTCCGTTTTCTTAAGGCGTCAACACATTCAGCAGTCTATTATAGCCCGTTGTCTTTCCTTAATACATTAAAGAACTTATGGCATCTATCCGACGACCGCGAGATGAACCTCGACATGGCAGCTATTCTCCCTGTCAACGTTTGTAGCTATTTTTTGCTAGTCAGTGTCTCTATTCCTTCAATGGACGTGATCTGATCCGGATTGACCTCGATTCCCCTTTGCGATACCAAGAAGCCAAGAAATTTTCCTGAGGTTACACCAAAGGCGCATTTTTCGGGATTCAATTTCATCCCATAACATCTCAATATTTCGAAGGCTTATTTTAGATGATCAATGTGGTCCTCCTTCCTTTTTGACTTCACCAACATGTTGTCTATATAGACTTCCATAGTCTTTCCACATTGTTTTTTGAACATTTTGGTGACTAACATTTTATACGTTGCCCCTGCATTTTTGAGTCCGAATGGCATGACTTTATAACAGTATGTCCCTTAGTGAGTGATGAAAGTGGTCTTTTCTTGGTCTTCTTCTGCCATTAGAATTTGATTGCACCCAGAATAGGCGTCCAAGAAGCTCAATAGTTCATGCCCTGCCATTGCATCGATGAGTTAGTCGATATGTGGCAACGTAAAAAATCCTTTGGGCATGCTTATTTAGGTCGGTGAAATCGACACACATCCGCCACTTCCCGTTATTCTTTTTCACCGTGACCACATTGGTGACCCACTGGGGATACTTTGACTCTCGAACAGAGCCGTTGGCGAGCAACTTATCAACTTTTTTGCTGACTGCATCGTTAATTGCAGTGTTGAACTTCCTCCTCATTTGTCACACTGGCGGGTAAAGAGGGTCGATATTCAGCATGTGTGTGACAATATCCTTTAGGATTCCAGGCATATCTGAGTGGGAAAAAGCAAATAAATCGGCATTGTTAGTTAAGAACTCATGAAATTACCTGGCTCTGAGAGTTTATGTCCGATATAAGCTTTTTTTGTGCTGTCGGTACTGTCTAGCTGAACGGGATCGAGATCTTCTATGGTTGAATTGCAAGCTTCTATGACGTCTAGGTCTTTGATGGCCTCCATCTGTCTATCGAGTTTGGTTCCCGATATGGCTGATTGCTATGCTTCTGCACTTGCCCCCTTTAGTTGTTAGGTATGTGTGCAATCTTGGGCGATTCAATTGCATTCTTGGGTGGTGCGTGACTCGCCCCGAATGCTGAATATCCCCAACGAGGTGGGAAATTTGACTACACTTGAAAGGATGGCTCTCATGGCATGTATCCATGGGTGCCCTATGATAGCGTTGTAGACTGTTTCTTGGTTCATGACGTGAAACGTTGTTTCCAGGGTGACCCCTCCTTCTAGAACGGGCAACATTATTTCTCCCGAAGTCTATTCCACTGCATTTTTAAAAGCCATTAGTGTTATGCAATGTGGTACTATCTTATCCTCGAGTCTCATCTTAAGAGGACCCGTGGATGGATAATGCACGCGCCACTTCTATCGTCCACCATTATTCTTTTCACATCGGTATCAGCAATACGTAAAGTTATAACTAAAGCATCATAGTGAGGGAAAGACAAACTGTTGGCATCCGACTTATTAAAGATGTTGCTATCTTCGAGGTCATCATACCGTTTATGGGCGACTATTCACTTGGGTTTGTGTGTGGTGGTAAATTTCACATGATTGATTATTGTATCGTTGCCACCACCAAAGATCATTTTTATGTTACGGGCTGGTGAGGGTGGTTTTGGTGGTCCTTGAGGTTGATCGCGTCCACGAGTGAAGTTGGCTCGTCCTCGATCACTTAGCAGTTCTTTTAGGTATCCCTGGTTTATCATTCTTACCACTTCCTGTCGTAGACCTATGTAGTCTTCAATCTTGTGTCCATTTTCCTTGTGGAATTCACACAGAAGGTTCGATCTTTGGGTGCTAGGATCTGACTTCATCTTTTGCGAACACTGCACCTTTGTGCCGAGCTTTTCCGGTGCATATACTATCCCTGAAAGAGAAATGCAAAAGTTATGAGCAAAAAGCAATGGAGGCATACCTCTTTCATTTTGGTGTGGCTCGATATGTCAGAGCATGACGTCTACTTGTCGTGGTGAGGGCGGGATGGATTCCCGAATGTAAGGCTAATGCCTTTCTCAATTTGAAACGGGATAGTTGATCCCTTCGACCATCGTTGCGGTGCTCTCTCCTTGTTTCAGTCTGGACCGATGCTAGTCATTAGAGCGGCTCATTCAAGTCTTCCTCATCCACTCTTACTTCAGCGCAAAAGGCATTATGGATTTCTTTCCGCATTGTGGGAGGGTATTTCATGAGTCTGCTTAGCAATTTCTTGGTTGCTTTCGACCCGATTCTGTTTAACCCATTTTGGAAGGCTACTACCGCCACTCCCTCCAAAACCTTTGGTAGGCTCAGTCGTACCCTATTGAATTAGGCTAGGAAGTCACGAAATCTTTCGCCCTTCGTTTGCCTAACGATGAAGATGTCATTTACTCTGGCTTCTACTTTTTTCGCTCCATCATGAGCAGTAACGAACTTGTCTGCCATTTCTTCGAATGTCGATATTTACCGTGCTGGCAGTTGGGAGTACCATGTCAATGCACCCCCTGTCAGAGTTTCGCCAATTTTTTTCAACGGTATTGAAGGAACTTGTTCTTTCGACATATAGTTGCCTTTTACCGCGGTGACATGGATTAGGTAATCTTCTGGATCTGTGGTACCGTCATATATTTTCAAATATGACGGCATTTTCAAAGTTTTTAGGATAGTATGGAGGGTTGCTCCTTCACTGTACAACTGCTCGACGAATTGGCCTGCATCACATTTTGGTAGCAACTTCGGAGTGCCCAGTATTTTATCGACCCTTACCTGATGTTCCTTCATCTGATCGCGGAGTGTTTTGTTCTCGTTTTCCATATCTTCCATATTCTTTAGAATGGTCATGATTGCATCATTATCTGCATCAACAACATTGTGAATGTTACCTGTGAGTGGAGTTTTCGGCTCACCGACGATAGCTGCGGTTTCTGCGGGTATTGTGCCTCCGATGTTGCTTTGAGTGGGATTGTTGAGTATGTTGCTCAAGTTGTTTGTCAAACGTTCCTCTAATAGTGTTTTCACATCTGGTGGTGCTTCTCCTGGTGCGGATGTTGAGGTTTCCTTCTTGCGTGAGATAGTCACGCTTTCGTGAGGGGTGGACATGGTATCTCCCTCAAATGTAGAACTGGGCGTTACGTTTTTATCGTTTTCCCTACCGGCTTCTTCGATGGAGCTTAGCAGGTTGTTCATGACGCCAACTATTGCCTTTAATCTTACCTCTTGATAACTAGGGATTTTGACGCATTTTATATTCTTTCTTGCTTATGCTTTGATTAGAAATTCATATAAAATAGTCACAAAAAGTCTCACAAGTTGTACTTGATTGCAGGTTTGATCATCAAAGTGACAAAACGTCAAAGATCAACTCAAAAGGAGTGAAACTTGCACAAGTGCAAAAGACAAGACAAGCTTAGCAAAACAGGCCCAGTGCGGCCGCACACCACTTTGTGCGGTCCGCACTAGAAGATTCAAAGAGGCTAAAATTCCAGGCTAAGAGGTAGTATGGCCGCACTAGATTTTGTGTAGTCCACACTGAAGGCAATACAACCGCAGTCGATTTAGTGCGGTCCGCAGAGCCAAGAATCAGAGAGTTGCCATTATCAGAGTTTCAAGACTCCGCTGTCTACAGTCCATATTGTGCGGACCGCACTAGAAGCCTCCACGACCGCAGTCCATTCTCTACGGTTCGCGATGCCAAGATTCAAAGAGATATTTCAAGGCCAAATCCCCAGTGCGAACCGCGGTCCATTTTGTGCGGTCCGCACTAACCCTGCAAGGGCATTTTTGTCCAGATTTTTCAGCCTAGTATAAATAGCTTCTTTTTCTATTTTTAGGGTATCAGATGTTGTAATTGAGCAACTGCACTCATGGGTTCGAGATTCTAAGCCATTTTGGGCAATCTTAGCTACTTTTAATCATTGAATCTTTGTATTTAACTTAGTAATCAATTATTATGAGTTTATCTTCATCTATTTCTTGCTTTTCTTCTCTAAGTATGAGTAGCTAGACCCATAACCTGGGGTTTTGGCTCAATCCTAATGTAGGTAATTGATGGGTCTTGTAATTTAGGGATAAATTGACTATGGGTGTTTGTTATGTGAGCCAATTTCATGGTTAATTTATGAATTAGTGGTTGCAAACACTAGTTTGTGTTGAGTTGACTTGAGCTCTTCTTGAGAAAGAGAGGCTAAGTCTCCGAAATTGGTCCAACAATGAATTGGGGTGTACACAAGAGATTGATAGCCTCAATTAAAGGGTTAAACCTCGAGAGAATAATACCCGAATTGAACCCTAAGTTGCTTGTGCAAATTTGCATACCCAATTAGTCTTGAGAAAGCCAATTCGGGCAAAATCACTCGAACCACCGAGAGGTATAGAGTGGGTAAAGTCGTGCAACGGTTATATCATATTCCTCTAATATGTCAAACATGTCTTAGATTCAAGTACCCGTCAATTGACCACCTAGGCGATAGTCACTACCCTAGTGCCTTTTAAAACCTATTTGAACAACTCGTAGCATTATAACTCTTAGCATAATTTACTTGCAATTTCCATTTGTATTTTGATAATAGTAGAAGTAAACAAAACCCCAAAAATGAATAGAAGTGTAATTAAGAACACATACACAATTCTACACTAGATAGATACTCGATTCTAAATTCCAGCTCTCTGTGGATTCGATCCCAATCCTAAATTGAGTAAAAGCTGCTCCGACCCTCTCTCGCTACTTAAATAGTATTTCAGAGTAGGTCGCGATCTCTTTTTGGCATTGTTGCCGGGGAGCTAACGATTTTGGCTATCTATTTAGTTAGATTTGTGTTTTGTTCTTCTTTCCTTCTTGTTACTAATTTGTTTGTGTCAATACTACAGGTACCAAAATGGCTTTAAATGCTAATGACCCTCTTGGAAATGTGAATACGGGGGAGGAGGTAGATGACATTGGAGATGAAGATGTGCCTCTTGTACCTCAAGGACAACATCAAGGCCGATAGGGTAATACAAATGACAATATTCCAGACCCTCCTCCGCCACCTCCAAGAGTGGCTCCTAGAGTTCTTCCCAACCAAGGCTATGCAGGTGCTATTGTTCCACCCCGGATCCGGGCGGGCAATTTTCAAATAACCAACGTGATGCTGACATTGTTGGAGCAGCGTGGGTACTTCGCGGGTGCTCCCACTAAAAATGCCTACAAATATCTCGAGGGGTTCGTAGATACCTGTTGAGGGATCAAGCAAACCAATGTATTCAAGAATGCACTTCGATTGAGGCTTTTCCCTTTCTTACTTAGGGGGAAGGCATTGTATTGGCTTGAGCGACTTCCCAACCATTCCATAACAACTTGGGATGAGTTGGCGGATAATCTCATTTCCAAATTCTTCTCACCAGGGCACATGGCAGTACTACGGGATGAGATCTTAGCCTTCAAGCATGAGCCTACCGAACCATTGCATGAGATTTGGGAGCGATATAGAACTATGGTGAAGAAATGCCCCAATAATGATATGATAGAGGCGATGATACAACAAACCTTATATAGGGGCATCAATACAACAAATCAATACATAGTGAACCAATTGGCTAGGGCTAATTTCATGAAGTTGTCTTATGATGAAGCCTGTGACATTCTTAATGAAATGGATGACACATCCTCCGCTTGACAAAGTAGAGACAATGTGCCTCAGTTTGATCCCACGGTTACTCATTTGCACAAAGAACTACATGACCATGGATAGGCTATAGCAGAACTTACAACAACAATGAACCAATTGGCAAAGGCACAGTTGCAACAAGTTCATAATCCTCGCCAGGTGAATGCTATGGAGGGTGTTAACATGCTAGAGAACCAAAGAAGGCGAAGAGGTCAACAAAACCAACGGAATTCGAATAAATTTGACAAAGAAGGTAATGGGTTTCAAGATGATGACTATGATAAGAAAAATAAAGAGGTGCAATATGTGAATAATTACCAAGGCCAAAGAGGCAATTCTTACAACCAACAACAACAATGGCGATCCCAAGGCAATTGGGGTAACCAACAATAAGGCAACAATAACTGGAACAATCAACATCAAGGGAACAACAATTGGGGAAATCAAAATAACAGCCGCAACAATCAAGGAAACTGGGGCAACAACAACAATTGGGGTGGAAACAACAGCAACCAAGACGGGTGGAACAATAACCAAGAAAATTAGGAGCAAGGCTTTCAAAGGCCCCCAATGTACTAACAACCAAACAATCCACCTCTTTTTCCATCCCAGGGTCCTAGTTCATACAACAGTGAAATGGGTAGAACTGAAATGATGTTCGAACAAATGATGAAGAAGAATGCGAATTTCGATGCGCAATTGGCTTCTCACAATACTTCAATTAAGAATTTGGAGGTGCAACTAGGTCAAATCTCTTAGTCCTTGAATACACGTCCTAAGGGTTCTCTACTAAGTGATACAGTAGTAAACCTAAAGGGTGGGAACAATCATGTTATGGAGGTAACTACAAGGAGTGGAAGAGGCGGTTATATTAATGCCTCCAAACAAAAGCAAGTTTTAGGTGATGAAGTTGAGTTGCAAGAAGATGAAGTTCCTTTTCTGGTTGAGAATGTGGTTGATGAGAATGTGAATCAAGAAGTGAGGATTGATATTCAAGATGCCGAGGTGGAAACACAAAATGACGTGAACCCATCTAGGGAACACGTAATTGACATGCTGCAGCCGGTTGTGCCAAAAGCTAAGGCACCCTTGCCTAGACCCCCTCTACCGTATCCTCAAAGGCTAGCCAAGCAAAGGAATGAGAATCAGTTTAAAAAGTTCATTGACATCATGAAGAGCCTATCTATCAATGTGCCTTTGGTAGAGGCTCTATAGCAAATGCCTGGCTATGCCAAATTCATGAAAGATTTGGTTACAAAGAAAAGATCCATGGACTGTGAGACTATCAAGATGACCCACCAAGTTAGTGCTATAGTACATTCAATGGCTCCAAAGTTATAGAATCATGCTGCTTTCACAATACCTTGCACTATTGGGAGCGCAGACTTTGCTAAAGCTTGTGTGACCTAGGGGCTAGTATCAATTTGACGCCCTACTCAGTTTTCAAGACTTTGGGTATTGGGCCACCAAGGCCAACTTCCATGAGATTGCAAATGGCGGATATATAAATGAAGCGACCATTGGGTATAGTTGATGATGTGCTTGTCCGGGTGGACAAATTTATCTTGCCAACTGATTTTTTGATCTTGGATTGTGAGGTCGACTATGAATTTCTGATCATATTGGGGAGACCTTTCCTTGCTAATAGGAAGGCTCTAGTAGATGTGGAAGCAGGGGAACTCACTTTTTTGGGTGGGTGATGAAAAGGTAGTTTTTCATGTGTGCAAGTCAATGAAGCAATGATCAATGTTGAGGACACTTTGGAGGCCATATTGTTGAATTTGGATGTCAATGATGATGCGGACCGAGTGGAGTGCATGAATGCTTTACATGGAATGGGCTATTATTCTTATGAGCCTAGGAAAATTTCTTTGGATCTTGAAAATAGAAAGACGCCTCCAACAAAGCCTTCAATTGAGGAAACCCCAGTGTTGGAGTTGAAGCCATTACCTCCACACCTCAGGTATGAATTATTGGGCTTTAATTCAACTTTAACAGTTATTCTTTCCTCTTATCTTACTAACATGCAGGTTGACGCCACATTGGCGATGCTCAAAAAGCGGAAAAAGGCAATTGGATGTACTCTAGCTGACATTCAGGGAATAAGCCCCACATTCTGTATGCACAAGATTATTATGGAAGATAATGCAAAACCCTCCTTGGAACATCAAAGTAGGCTCAATGAGGCAATGCAAGAAGTTGTGAAAAAAGAGGTGATCAAGTGGTTAGATGCCGGTGTGGTGTATCCTATCTCTGATAGCTCATGGACTTCTCTGGTGCAATGTGTGTCGAAGAAGGGTGGTATGACCGTGGTGACCAATGCTAATAATGAACTTATTCCAACCCGGACAGTGACTGGATGGAGGGTGTGCATGGACTACCGCAAGCTGAATAAGGTGACCCGCAAGGATCATTTCCCATTACCTTTCCTGGACCAGATGCTTGATCGCCTTGCTGGGCGTGCCTTCTATTGTTTCTTAGATGGTTATTCAGGGTACAATCAGATTTTGATAGCTCCCGAGGATCAGGAGAAGACAACTTTTACTTGTCCATATGGCATATTTGCTTTCTCTCGAATGCCCTTTGGGTTGTGCAACGCACCGACAACATTTCAACAGTGTATGATGGCCATTTTCACTGATATGGTGGAGGATATTTTGGAAGTGTTCATGGACGACTTCAGTGTTGTGGGTGATTCATTAGATGAGTGTTTGAATAATTTGGATAGATTTTTGGCCCAGTGTGAAGACACAAATCTTGTGCTAAATTAGGAAAAATGTCACTTCATGGTTTAAGAGGGCATAGTGTTGGGCCATAAAATTTCAAAACATGGGATTGAAATTGCCAAAGCCAAGATAAAGGTGATTTCAAGGCTTCCTCCCCACATTTCTGTCAAGGGGGTAAGGAGTTTTCTTTGGCATGCGGGGTTCTACCAGCGATTTATTAAGGAATTTTTGAAGGTAGTGTATCCTCTGTGTAAGTTGCTAGAAAAGGATACAAAGTTTGTGTTTGATGAGAGATGTATGCAAGCCTTTGAACTTCTCAAGCATAAGTTGACCACCACATCGATCATTACCGCACCCAATTAGAGCTTGCCTTTCGAGCCCATGTGCGACGCGAGTGATGTTGCAGTTGGGGCAGTTTTGGGTCAAAGAGTGAACAAAATATTTCATCCAGTGTACTATAAGAGCAAAACTATGAATGAAGCTCAAAGGAACTACACGGTGATGGAGAAAGAATTGTTGGTTATTGTATTCGCAATGGACAAATTTCCATCATATCTTATGGGAGCCAAAGTCATAGTGCACACCGATCATGCCGCTCTTAGATACTTGATGACAAAGAAAGACTCCAAAGCTAGACTGATGCGATGGGTGTTATTACTTCAAGAGTTTGATTTGGAGATAGTGGACCGGAAAGGTAGCAAAAACTAAGTGGCAGATCATTTGTCCCGCTTGGAGGAGGAAAGAAGGCCATGTGATGGCCTAGAGATCAATGATACATTCCCCGATGAGCAACTACTTTCTGTGCCGCTGAGTGATATGCCATGGTTTGCGGACATTGCTAATTTTCTTGTGACTGGCATCATCCTATGTGTGCTCTATTCTAACCAAAGGAAGAAGCTCAAATGGGATAGTCTGGACTTCTATTGGGACAAGACATACTTGTTCAAGATTTGCACCGATGGAGTGATTCGGAGGTGTGTACCTGGGGAGGAGAAATTTAGCATCCTAGAGGCTTGTTATTCCTCCCCCTATGGTGGCCATCATAGAGGGGCGAGGTGGGCTTCAAAAGTTCTGAGTTGTGGTTTTTATTAGCCAACCTTGTTCAAAGATGCAAGTGATCTAGTAAAAAGGTGTGATCAATGTCAATGAGCTAGCAGGATTTCCAAGAAATATGAGATGCCTCTAAACACCATTCTTGAAGTTGATATCTTTGATGTATGGGGTATCGATTTTATAGGCCCTTTTATAAGCTCGTGTGGAAACACTTACATTCTTGTAGCGGTTGATTATGTGTCAAAATGGGCTGAGGCAGTGGTTTTTCCCAACAATGAAGCTAGGAGTGTGTTTGCATTTCTAAAGAAGAACATTTTCACGAGGTTTGGTACGCCTCGGGCAATTATTAGTGATGGAGGATCGCATATTTTGTAATAAAGTTTTTGATGCCCTGGTTTCCAAGTATGGTGTCAACCACAAAGTGTCTATGCCTTATCATCCTCAAGCAAGTGGCCAGGTTGAAGTTTCCAACAGGGAGATCAAGAGCATTTTGTCCAAAACCATCAATGCTAATAGGATCGATTGGTCTAAAAAGTTAGACGATGCTCTATCGGCTTACCGGACCGCTTACAAGACTCCAATTGGTATGTCGCCGTACAGGTTGTTGTTTGGGAAAGCATGTCATTTACCAGTGGAGTTGGAGCATAAAGCCACGTGGGCCTTGAAGAAGTTGAATCTTGATCGGGACATAGCTGCTAATCTTCGGGTGGGGCAACTCAATGAGCTTGATGAATTTAGGTTCCATGCCTACTCTAGTTCGTCCCTGTATAAGGATAAAATGAAATACCTTCATGACAAATATACTCGGGCAAGGAGTTCAAGGTGAGAGATTTGGTGCTCTTATTCAACTCTCGACTGAGGTTGTTCCCAGGTAAGCTGACGTCAAAGTGGAGCGGACCATTTGAAGTAGTGAGTGTGACCCCGTTTGGTGCTCTTGATTTGAATAACAAAAGTGGGGAAGTTTTTAGAGTGAATGGTCATAGGTTCAAGCACTATTTGGGGAAGTTTGATGATAGCCATGTGGTGGCTATTGTTCATTTATTTGATGGTAACATGCATCGTGCCGCGACATTAAATTAGGCGCTTCTTGGGAGGCAACCCATGTGTTTTTATTCTTATTTTTCTTTGATTTTTATTGTAGTGTAGGATTGTTTTTTGGGCTAAATGGTTGTGAGATGTTATAGGATTGAGTTGATGCAGTGCAGAACATAGTGGAAAAATGCACAGGCCTCTGAAGTTGCCAGTGCGGCCGCACTACCATTTTGTGCGGACCGCACTAGTAAAGGGTGAAGTGTGATCTCTCTGAAATTTGCGACCGCGGCCGTACTACATTTTGTGTGGTCCGCAATAAACCTCTGCGGCCCCAGTCCATTTTGTGCGGACCGTAGAGCGTTGCCTTCTCAAGCTTGAACAAAAGTTGTGCAGTCCGCACTGGTTGGTGAGACTGGGCCCCTGGTCCTTCTTTAAATAGGGCATGAGGCCCTCCTTTTACCCTTTTCGAACTTTTAATTATCAGAAGAATATAAACACAGTTCATACGTGTCTCTGATAGTAACTAACTGTTTAGAATCATCATTCCTTATTTCATCTCATAGCTGGTAACATTACACTCTTTTCTACTTGTTCAATTTTGTTAATTTTCTTTTAATTGTCTTTTTTCTAGTCTTTCATTCTTTTCTTCCCTTATTTTCTTCAATTGATTAGGTTATGATTGTTAATTTTTATGTTAAAATAGACATAGATAGTTAAAATCAATGGGTAATCATGTAGGGACACTACTTAGGTAGAAAATTGCACCCAAAATCAAAATACGTGGAACCCTAATTTAGTGCCACAACTGGGCACTCAGTGCGGACCGCGCTCGTTTCTGTGTGGTTCGCGGTGCCCCAATGTGGTCCACATTACCATTCTGTGCGGACCGCATTGATAACCTTATGATTTCTAAATCTCAGGTAGTGCAGCCACACTATATTCTGTGCAGACCGCACTAGCCCAGTGCGGCCGCAGTTGATTTTTTGCGGTCTGCACTGCCTAGATATAGAGAGTGGGTAGTCTAAAACCCACCTCTATGAGGAGAGCGGTTGATTTTGTACGGTCCGCGGTGACCTTAGTGCGACTGCAATTGATTTTGTGCGGCCCGCACTGGGTAGCTTCTGCAATCTATCTGCAATTTTTCTTTCCTGTTTCTACAATTTTGTTCTTAACTGATTGCACTGAGACTAACAAGCTGATTGAATTATGATTGCATAAAATGGTGAGACAATGAGGTAAACAACCAGGCAGAGGAGAATCTACCTGGGGAGGGAAGCAGAAAATGATAAAACTCACTCCCCAAGTCCGGGAAAACATTAAAAAGACAAGAAAGCTGATCAAATCTTCTGACAAAGCTGCTTCCCTTCCTCGAGGAATGAGTATGCGCCATCCCGGGAGATTTCCTCCGACTCAGTACTAACACACATCCCTGACTGTCCAGAGAGGTTTAGGCTACGAGACACTCCTCCACCATCACACACTACCCAAGCACCAACAAATGTTATTTTTGAGTCATCTAAGGGCTCAGCAGCAGGTAGTGGGGAATACTCTACCTCTCCCATAGCTTCATTATCTAGAGAGGATGTAATACGTGCTGAGGAGGAAGTTGGGGGAGAACAAGAGGTAGGAGAAGGAGGTGAGCCACAGGTGGGAGCATTGCTAGAACCAGAAAGATGGAGGTTTGGCAAGATAGATTTGTTAGCAAGGTGGCATATCATAAATTTCGAGAGTGGTGGCTAGTGAGAAAGTTGATCCCGGAGCAAAGTTTTGTTGATAAAGATCTATTACCTCACAATCCCAACGTGCTGAGGCAGTTTAGGACAAGAGTGGGCTGGGAGCATTTTCTAGATGAGTGTGTGGATTCCAACGAACACCTGGTCAAGGAATTTTACTTCAATGTAGCCCACATCAAAAATGGCTCAAAAGTGACCAAGGTTCAGAATCTGAAAGTGTTATCTGAAGGGAAGTACATCAATGAATACCTTGGCTTCAATGAGAAGGATGAGGAAATAGATCTTTCAATGAATACCTTGGCTTCAATGAGAAGGATGAGGAAATACCTTGGCGGGGTGCCCAATCAATGTAGGGAATGTGATGTCGAGGATTATCTCAATTGTGGGTGCCGAGCATGACAGAAACTATCCGTTCCCCAGTACCCTTACTATGTACTTTAAGGATTTGAAGGTCTAAAAGAGGTCATTCGATGTCAAAGTCAAAGCGAAGGCACCTTTCTCCTGGTACAACATGCAGGGGGATGATAACCCCAAGAGCAAGAACTTCAAAGGTATAGCTACTACTACAATTGGCCAGTCTGAAGAGCCAGGTGTGGTAGTGGCTCCTGCTGAGCCTACCTCCACTTCCACAAATATCCCTCTCGGTCCATCCACATCCACAGCCATTCTTGCTGGCCCATCCACCTCAGCAGGCCCGGAGATTCCATCTTCCCGCGCCCATCCCATTACTGCCCACAGACTAAGCCATGCACTTCTGAGTATTAACAACCGGATATAGACTGCCTCATCCAAGTTGTCCATTTTGACCACCACTGTAGAGGCTCAGTCGGCTCATCCGGCTCCATAGGTTCCACAGTCCATAGAGGATGCTCTTAAGGAGATGTTAGACAACCAGAAGAAAATCCTCGACAACCAGAAGAAGCTTGTTGAGGCAGTTGATTCACACAGCAAGGCTCTCAAGGAGCTTGCTAGGGAGCATAAGAAGCTGAGGATGACACGGACCTCCAAGGAGTCCATGAATGAGCTGAGAGCGGATCTTGACAGACTGAAGGCAGATCACTTGCCTTTAGATTTACTACTCCAGAACCTGGCACTAGCAGAGCATCCCGATCAGGAGCAGTCATAGAGGCCTCCCAAGAGGAGAAGGATGATCCCTAGAGCTGATGATGCAGTCATCCCGCTGGCAGACCCATAGGAGACATCCTCCAGTCAGCCACAGAGTGCACTATCTCAGGAGCCTATCCAGGTCCAGGCCCAGGTCCCAACAGCAGAGCAGCAGGACACAGGGAACCAGTCTAAGGTTCCCGAGCCTATGCAGACAGATAGGCCGTAGGGAGTTTCCTTATATCCTTATCCCTCTCTCTTTTTATGATTTATTTAGACTAATTGGCATTGGGGACAATGCCAACTTTCATTTGAGGGGGTAGGCCCTACATTTTGGATGACTGTATATATTTGACATTTTTATGCTTTCTTTATTTTTCATCTTTGGCCTGTATATATTTTTAACATTTCGCTACATTTCTCGCAATTTTATTTTACTTTGGGTCTATATATAAAGTTATGTTACATTATAGATATTTATCCCATCTATTGTATATTCGACAAATCCCCTCTTGTATATATTCATTTACTTTCTGCAAATTTTTCGTTTTTTGCTTCTTAGTTGTGATTCGTAGCTTCTTATTTTGAGATTTGCAATAAGCCTTTGGTTTTCTTAATGCCACGGTTCCTTCCAAAAGTACAGTATTGTGTGAACCGGGTGGCTCTTCCCAATAATAGATGGCGTGACAACCTTCTTAAGGGTTTGAGTCAAATTTTCTTTTTATTTTTAGTAGTTAGTAGTTAAGGGTGCCTCAAGCAAAGCTTCACTTGGGCCTAGCGCATTTTCCTTTGATCTTATGGTCAAAAACAATTTATTGTATTTAGGATGGTGAAAGTCGTGACCTTGAGACTCTTGTGTTGGCCGATAATTATCAAGTGGTTTTTCAGGACCACTGTGAGCTTAAATCTTATCTAAGGTCGTTGTGGTCCCCCGACTCTGTGTCTTTAGCAATCCCATAGATTGTGTGGTGATTAATCATATTGCAAGTCCATGTCCCAAACCATTAGTTTAGAATGTGCCTTGAATGTTTGTTAAGGCAAAATCGTAAGTGAATTTTGACTTGAGACATGATTATAGGCTCTCCGTATTCCAAAGGGTAGCTTTAACACTTCCATAACCTACTAATGGTAATATCCCTAGTCAACCCTTTTGAGCCTTAGGCCTTTTTCGTTCAAGAACCATGATACAAGCCTATGCCCATTCTAAAAGATACCCTCTCTTGGCACCCGATCTTTCCTTTAGCACATGAAAAAAGTATAAGTTTGAGGGGGAGAGACGAGGAATGAAACAAAGTGGTAAAAAGGCACAAAAATAAAGAAAAGGAAAGGCAATGAAAAATAAAGAAAAGCAAAAAGACAAAAAGAAAGTTCAATGTGAAAAAAAAGAGGGATTCAAAGAAAATCAAAGAATGAAAGGTGTGGAAAGTTGAAAAAAGAGAAAAAGTTTGAAATGCATAAGAAAGAGTGCCAGTGTGTCTCTCTAACCCCTTAGAAAGAAGTGAAATGACTCAAAGAGTCAAGTGAATGGATGCCAAATGAATTAAAAGAAGTGCTTAAGGGAAGATGGAACCTGCTTAGACCAAAATCCTACCCTAAACCAAAAGCCTTCACAATGTCTCCACAAAAACCTTATATGATCTTGAGTTGAATGAAGCTTACATTAGCGGATACTCATATAATGGGCAAGTATATGGTACCTAGAGCCGGACTTGTGGCTTTTCTTGAGAGAGATGAGTGAATTTCCATTATCCTCGTTTTGAGTGCCACTATCTTAAAGGTGAGGATTGCTTAGGGAGAGTTGAGGATGTCTGAGTTTGGGTTCCACAATGACCAAAGTAATAGAAAAGAGTTCTTTGATGTGTTGAGTCAATTCTTGATACTCTTGTGTCGCACTTGATCCATGGTGTTTTAAAAGAGTAAATGTGTTAATGATTATGTGTATTGAGGGAAATTGTTAGTCCCAATTGAGGCTAGTTGAGGTCACTTTAGGATAGCTGAAAATTTCTTAGATGTTCCCTTAAGGGGTGGTCTTATTTTGTTTGCTTGAGGACAAGCAAAAGCTTAAGTTTGGGGAGTTGATAAGTAGGGATTTTGACGCATTTCATAGGGATTTTGACGCATTTCATACTCCTTCTTGCTTATGCTTTGATTAGAAATTCATACAAAAGTCCCAAAAAGGCTCACAAGTTGTACTTGATTGCAGGTTTGATCATCAAAGTGACAAGACATCAAATATCATCTCAAAATGAGTGAAACTTGCACAAGCGTCAAAGACAAGACAAGCTCAACAAAACAAGCCCAGTGCGGCCACACACCAATCTGTGCAGTCCGCACTAGGAGATTCAGAGAGGCTAAAATTCCAGGCTAAGAGGCAGTGTGGCCGCACTAGTTTTTGTGCGGTATGCACTGAAGGCAATACGGGCGCAGTCGATTTAGTGCGGTCCGCAGAGCCAAGAATCAGAGAGTTGCCATTTTCAGAATTTCAAGCCTCCCCGGTCCACAGTCCATTTTGTGCGGACCGCACTAGAAGCCTCAGTAGCCATAGTCCATTCTCTGCGGTCCGCGATGCCAAGGTTCAGAGAGCTATTTTTCAAGGCCAAAGCTCAGTGTGGACCGCGGTCTGTACTAACCCCGCAGGGGCATCTTTGTCCAGATTTTTCAACCTAGTATAAAGCTTTTTTTTTCATTTTTAGGGTATCAGATATTGTAATTGAGAAGCTGCACTCGTGGGTTCGAGATTCTAAGCCATTTTGGGTAATTTTAGCTACTTTTAATCATTAAATCTTTGTATTTAACTTAGTGATCAATTAATATAAGTTTATCTTCATCTATTTCTTGCTTTTCTTCTCTAAGTATGAGTATCTAGACCCATAAGCTAGGATTGTGGCTCAACTCTAGTGTGGGTAATTGATGGGTCTTGTAATTTAGGGCTAAATTGACTATGGGTATTTGTTATTTGGGCCAATTTCATGGTTAATTTATGAATTAGTGGTTGCAAACACTAGTTTGTGTTGAGTTGACTTGAGCTCTTCATGGGAAAGAGAGCCTAAGTCTCCGAAATTGGTCCAACAATGAATTGGGGCGTACTCAAGAGATTGATATCCCCAATTAAAAGGTTAAACCTCGAGAGAGTAATACCCGAATTGAACCCTAAGTTGCTTGTGCAAATTTTCATACCCAATTGGTCTTGAGAAAGCCAATTCAGGCAAAATCACTTGAACCACCAAGAGGTGTAGAGTGGGTAAAGTCGTACAACAGTTATATCATACTCCCCTAATATGTCAAACATGTCTTAGATTCAAGTACCCTTCAATTGACCATCTATGCGGTAGTCACTACCCTAGTGCCTTTTAAACCTATTTGAACAACTTGTCGCATTATAACTCTTAGCAAAATTTAATTGCAATTTCCATTTGTAGTTTGATAATAGTAGAAGTAAACAAAAACCACAAAAATGAATAGAAGTGTAAGTAAGAACACATACACAATTCTACACTAGATAGATACTCGATTCTAAATTCTAGCTCTCTGTGGATTCGATCCCGACCCTAAATCGGGTAAAAGTTGCTCCGACCATCTCTCGCTACTTAAATAGTAGTGCAGAGTAGGCCGTGATCACCTCCCTTTTTCCTGCCATTGCTGAACTTTGCGAGGATGTGAAGAGGCGATTACTTTTTTCAAGGATCTAGATGAAACTAAAGTCTTGGCTATAGAAATCCCCACAGAGAGTGCCAAATTGTTTGACTCAAAAGATATTACAACCTTTTTGAATAAATTAATCAAAGAAAATGATGGAATAAATCAAGCATAATAATCTCTAGAATAATAAAAAAAATATTTAAGATGAACACAATGGATAATACTTCCTAATCTTGTGAGGATCAGTAATGCAGAGTTAGAGATGCTAATAGTTTTTTTTATAGAAGAGTATTACAATCAATGTTCTATCTTAGAGAAAGATCGGAAAAGGGAGCCCCTTTACAAGGTTGTTATCCTACTATGTATAAGGGACAGACCCCTTCTAGATCCTAAGAAACCGTATTACAGGGAATATTCGAAGAAATATTCCTAACGCCCCCTATCGAACCTTCATTGAGCTACGAGGATCTCGCCGTTCGTCGTGTTCGTTAGTGGTCGTGGTCGTCCAAATTTGGACTCATAAACAAGTATAGGGAAATATCTTTGGAATAAGGTAAAAACTGTTGCTATAGTTGTACAATCAGACTTCTCTATTATAACATCCTTATATAACAACACTTCACTATAAAAGCCAAGTTTTTCCAAAACCAAATTTCAGGTTCTATTATAATATATGTTTCTATAACAGCAATTCGATATAATCTCAAAAAATATCTGGAACAAACGAGGTTGTTACAGAGGGGTTTGATTGTACTAAGTCTCTAAATTTAATTTTAGAAGTTAACTTTTACAATAAGGAAGTGATTGATTGTACTCTTCTTTAAATACTATGTTTGCGCAATTTATTTCTAATTTATTGACCAACTAAAATAATTCTTCGACTTCATTTTATATGGAAGCTAAGTAATTTCGGCCGCCGCAAATTTGAAGGGAAAAAAAATCTTTAACACATAAATTAAAGGTGAAATGGCTTCTTGGCCACTTAAACTTGCACCAGTTTGTAATGCCGATATATGAACTCTTAAGTTTCCCATTTGAACACCTTTACTTGAAAAAATGGCTACTAATAAACACTTTTAATAGTGCGTGTTGTTCAATTGATGCTGATATGGATTTAATTTAATATTTTATATAGCCACATTATTCATTCAATCAACACCTGTATGTTCAAGGTCCCAATTTGTGGGCCCTTTACTTTTCATCTCTTTTACAACATCATCCTCCTCTTCATCATCAAGTTCAGCCTCTTCATCTTCTTCTTCGTCTTCATTCTCCTCAAAATCAACTCCTACACCAACATTATAATCAAGAGCTTCATCACCATCATCGCGACCATCTAATTGGTAGTCAGCGATGGGTCGCCCAATCGACACCGACTTATCAAATACCTAGTCTGAAATAGGCTTTAACAGCTTTTCAATTTATAATTTCTTTTCAGGGTTCTTAAAGTTGCCATCTTTTAACACGGCCAATATCGCATCAACAGCCCACTCACAGTACTAAAGGGTTGTCCACCAATTTGGTGCTGAATAAAGTTGAGCATGGCTTCATAAGCTCCGATTACTTCCCATGATTATTGTTGTTTGGTGTTGATATCTTGGAAGGAAGCTATTTCGCCATTAAACTTTAAGTGGATGGTTATTGGAAGGAAGAAAAAATCCTTTCTTTTTTCATTTAATGGTCGATACTTTACCCAGAAGATTCAAGAGTATTATTTAGTTTTAAGAAAATGCTTTATTTTTTATTTTTTTAAACATTGATAGGTTTCAACTCGGAAATACAGTCAACCACAATCGCAGAGACTACCAAATTTTCTTATTCCATAACGACAATAAGCAGGAAAGAAAAACAAATTAAAGCGGTATAGGTAGAATTAAAGGGGAGGAGGGGGGGAAGAAATATAATGAACTGATTGATATTGGCGTATAGAGAATTGGGATGAGAAATTGGAGAATGGAGACTATGGAATTCCACTAGTTTGAACTCACCTTTGCCCTCAACAAAGACATTCCCGGAAAAAGAACAATAACATCGGCGGAAAACCCAATTGATAGCGGCAGCAGCGGCGAGGAACTGATAGAGGCATCAGCCTCATTATTCTTTGTGACTATCTTAATAGAATAGCAAGTGGATGCACCTTGACATTAATCTTCAAGGAGACATTTGCCAAATATTGTTTGCTGATCTTGAACACATCTTCGTCAGACAACATGAGGGGAAAATAGAAGGGAAGGAGAAAGGTCTCTTTTTTTTTCTTTTTACCTTTTTAATAAAAATAATAACTGTCCACGCGCCTTTGTAGCGTGATATGCACACAATTTAGACATGTCAGCTGGGCCGCTTCCACATAGGCATAGTCAACGGTCAAATATATTTATTAATTTTTGTTGCATCAAGTTGGAGTGTTCAAATGAGAAAAATATAAGTTCATGTATCGGCTTTACAAACTGATGCAAGTTTAAGTGGTCAGGAAGCCATTTCGCCTAAATTAAATGTATAAAACATACCAAAAGCACCAATTTTATTTGGCTGTCTTAAATATGCCATGTAAATTCCTGTAAGGGCATGTCACCTCCTTATTCCTTTTGCCAAAACTCGAAGATGTTTCATAAACAAATAAACACCAACTAAAGGTTTAAAAACTTTAAATTTAAAAATATAAAAAAATGTGTCAATCTTTCTCTAACGAATTCAAAAAAAGTGCTTCATATAGAATAAACAAATGAAATAATAAATAACGCAGTGTTTGAAGAAGTTGTTTCAAGGGATTTTTTCCTATTTATACCATATATGAAACTTTATTATCAAATATGTACATAGTATCTAAATTACTCGCCCTGTGCACTGTTTTTCTATAATTTTTATACCATTCATTAATTAGTAATTAATAGTAGCTGAATCTTCCTAATATGGCGCGCTAAAAATCAGGAAAAGAATATCCTAATTGATTTAGCGATCTTCAGTTCAAATTTGAATGCAAATCCTTTATTTGATCTCTCCCGAATTTTTTTCGTAGTTCAAAAAAAAAAGATTAAAAGCTTCAACAAACTGAAATCAAATATGGTCTTCATCTTCTTTTTTTTCTCAATACACAAATTAAAAAATAATAAAATATAAAATAATACCTCAGCAACAACACTCAATCGTGTCCAAAATTTCAATCATGCTACAATTGAATGGGAAAAATATGATTATAAAAAATGGGTCTCATCTCTGTATTTTTGGAGAAGAGGAAGTCTAATTTTATGTTAATATCTAGAAAATTCCTACATTTATCTACAAATAAACTACAAATCAGTTTAAGTATGTATAACGTAGTATTATTTTTAAGGGTATCTATAAAATTAATACATTTATACTACAATTAAACTACGATCTATGTTGGAAAAAAAATGTTGACTACAAAATTTTTTATTCATCAACAAAATTTCTACAAAAAAAACTACAAATAAACGACAAATCAATTTTAGTATTGTATAAAGCTGTATTGTTTTTAAGGGTATCTACAAAATTACTACATTTATACTACAATTAAACTACGATCTATGTTGGAAAAAATGTTGACTACAAAATTTTCTCTTGACCTACAAAATTTCTTCAAAAAAACTACAAATCAGTTTTAGTATTGTATAAAGTATATTGTTTTTAAGAGTATCTAAAAAATTACTATATTTATAATACAATTTATATTGAAAAAAAAATATTGACTACAAAAGGTTTCCTATGTGGCATAGGAATGTAAAAATCCCAAAAAAATAGGGTTTCAAGATCCATAATACAGCTACTAATAACTAAGACGTGCAGAAACAAAAACAAGAAAAATGGAGAAACAGAAAAAAGAGAATATCTTGCTTCGAACTTTAAATCAAATGCTTGGATGTCGATCGTAAAGATCTCTTTGGGTTAAAGGTCTTCTTCGCTTCGAACTTCTTAACAAGGCTAAGTGAACATCGGCCATTGGAAGATATGGAACTAAATAATTAACATGCTTGAATATCTTGCGATTGAGAATATCTTAGGAATTATGGGGATAGAAAAACGTGAGATATATAGATACCTTTAATTAAGGAGTAAAAACTGCCCAATAATTAGACCCTTAATTAAGTATGGTATATGATTGATAATTTGGTATACGGGTTTGCAATTAAATCAAACCTTAAACATTGATTGTAATAAGGTTTCATATGTGGCATAAGAATGTAAAAATTCCTTGTTTCAATTGAATAGTACTAATAGATTAATGTGGATGTAGATGTATTTGACATAATTTACTCTATTCCAGGAAAAGCTGTAACGGGGCGAATGCTTCCTCCAAGGAGAAGACTGAATTTGGTAGCAGCAAATCATTTTCTGCTGCTTACAAACCTCTTAAGGACCCCAACTGCTCGTAAGCTCCATTAAACTAACCCTTTTTTTTTCACAAACGTTGACGTAATTTGACTTCTTCCTAGGAAAAATTCAGTTTTCTTAATGTGAGTTAATGAAATTTACGTTTTAAAATAGGGATAATACATAGTTTCCCCTTGGACTTAGACCAGTTTTTTTCCGAAGAATATACTTAAACTTTGCGATAGTTCTATGACCCCCTATATTTATTGGAAACAATTTTAATATCGCTTTTTGAGCTTATGTTGGTTAAAGAGTGTGAGAGCGAGAGACCGAAATGTACAAAAGTTTATATTTGTAGTATTTTTTCGGTTTAATATAATTTTCTATTCTCTTTTAATTTTCATTTTTCTTTTTCTTTTCTTCTTTCTCTTTGATGTGAATACCATAGCTCCTTTCAGCTTTCTCCTTCTTCGTTACTCCTTCTTTTCTCTCATTCCCTTCACCATTATTAATCCGTATACATAATATATTAAAGATCACTTTTTCCGGCAAGTTTCTACCTAGGGTGGACAAATGGGTTGCTTGGACTGTATTTGGGCTATTCAAGATGGATTGACTCATAGCTCAACCCTAGCCAAAGTTCACTTGAGTTAAAATAAACTCGGTGAAGATGGAATAAACAATGGGTTGTAATCCAACCAGCCCAAATTAACCCAAACTTTTGCAATATTCTCAATTTTTAAACAAGCATATAGAAAAAATATCTGATGTTTTAGAATAAATGTCAATTCATGCCAAATGATTTCTTTCCTCAATGTAGATTTAGAATTTTATTTGATAATACAAAGTAATAAACTTAGAACTTCCAACCCACCCCAACCCCCACCCTACCCGTACCCCCGGCCTACCCTTAAATAGAAATATTATTTTGAGTACTTTCTTTTAATGTTGTAGAAAGAGTATTTTCTTTTTCATTTCAATAAAATGAATATTTTCTTTTTATGATGTAGAAAAAGTACTTTCTTTATTTCAATAAAATAAGTACTTTTTTTATGATACAGAAAAAATAATTTCTTTTTCACAAAATGAGTACTTTCTTTTTATGTGTAAAAAAAATATTTTCTTCGTTACAACAAAAAGAGTACTTTCTTTTCATGTTGTAGAAAAAATATTTTTTCACAAAATGAGAACTTTGTTTTCTGTTGTAGAAAAAATATATTCTTTTAATGTTGTAGATAGAGTATTTTGCCTAATACAAAATAAATTTTATTTTTTTAAGATTTAGAAAAATATATATTTTTTCATTTCAATAAAATAAGTACTTTCTTTTCATGATGTAGAAAAGGTATTTTTTCCCACAAAATGAGTATTTTTTTTTTATGTTGTAGAAAAAAAATTCTTTTGTTTCGGCAAAAGAATGATTTCTTTTCATAATTTCGAAAAAGTATTTTCTTTTTCACAAAATGAGTACTTCCTTTTCCTATTGTAAAAAAATATTTTCTTTTCATATTGTAGAAAAAATATTTTCTTCAGTTTCAATAAAATAAATACTTTTTATTTTATTGTGATACCTAAAAAATAGCTTAGTACCCGTCCTTTATTTTATTGATATAAATTTTATTTGTTATTTTTTTTTGTTGTGATAATGTGTTTCTTCTTTGATTTTTTTTTTCATGTTTGATGATTATTTTTGTCAACAATAGTTAGTTTTGGAAAGTTGAGAAAGAGTTCTGAAAAATATTTTTCCTTCTCTTAAGATTGAGCATTTTCATGAGTCAAGGTTGCATTTCATCTTAGGTCCATTTGGACCGTTGATTTTTAATGGGTAAGTGAACTTGGGCTAGCCCAAAATAGACGGTTTTTAAAAGAAATTTTTACCTCATATATCAAAGATTAACACCTTATTTATTATAAATAAATATCCTTTTAAAAAATTATATTCTATAACTACCTTTTAATTTTTATAGCAAAATATCTATTTATGGTTACCTCTTACCTTTAAGCCATTATATACGTTATATATTATTTTTCTCTCTCCTTTTTTAGATTTTCTCTCACATAATTACTGTATTTGATGTAAACTTCTCTCTCCACGTTCTCTCTCTAATTCCATACACGCCATTCTCTTTCCCATTCTTAGAAACCACGATTTTTCAATTCCAATTTCTCTCACTCACATCGCCTAGCTCTTTCCCATTCTCAGTCACCACGATTCTTCAAATCTTCATCTGCATTGTCTCTCTCTCATTTTACGACGCATACTCTTTTATCAGTATCCCCTCAATCGAATAATCAACATAGTTACTCTCACTGTTCCACTTGCTAGAATGATGCAGTAGCATGGTTATACTTGCCATATGTAAAATCAAATTATACCGATTTCTGTATATAATTATATGAATCTTGAATTTTATTAGTTGAAAACAGAAACACCCACAAACGATAGCAACAGAAAAAGGATGGATTATAAACTCGGCGATTGCTTTGCTTTGTATATTTTTTGACTGGCAAAAATATTTAGCAGATTTGGCGTCAAATTGAGTTATATCAGGAGTCTATTGTGTTAATTGATTCACTTTCAGTTTAAAAATAGATGAATAGACCATGATTAACGCTATTTATATTATTGTATTCACAAACACATATCGTGAATACAGTCGAATACAATATTTGTTTAGATGTAGTCCCATGTTTCACGCCGAGTTTTGCTACTGTACTCATGAATACAGTAGTTTAAATACATCGAATACACTCTAAAAAATTAAAATATAGATATAGGAAGTAATATAGTAAATGATAGCTACAGCTAGCTAATAACCGCTAAACAATAGTGAAACTAACCGCTAAATAATAGTGGTTTGTGAACATTTCTCTTTTTAAAATTGTTCTAGCCCAACCAATCAATACTTGGGCGTGTTGGACGGATCAAATGAGTTTGTGTTAGTTTTGCCGCCCCTATTTCACCCCACTTAGTGTTCTATTTGGATTTTACGTTGGGTGCTCCTCTAATTTTAAAATCTGATAGAGCTCCTTGCTATTGATAGTTTGGTTGTTTGTTAGTATCATTGATTTGTGTAATACTTTGATGATGGTGAATGTCTTGGATCTTTTTTGCAATTTCTTCACAAGTGTCCATGCTAAGTGGGCGTTAGGACATAAGAATTGTAAAATTTCAAAAATAAAAATAAAATTCAAATGAAAATGATATTTGAAAATTAAATATTTGTTTGGACATGAATATGATTTTGGGTTGTTTTTGAAGTTTTGTGAGTGATCTGAGTGAAAATTTTGAAAATAACTTTTTTGAATTTTTCAAATATTTGAAAATTTTCAAAATTCATTTTCAAATGCTTTGAATCTGGTATTGGTCATAAAAGGTGATGATACTATATGATTTTGAGCAAATAAAGGGACCCTCGCAAAGTTTAAGTATTCTTCAGGGAAAAAGGCTAAGTCCAAGGGGGAAAATATGTATTATGCCTTTTTAGAATATTCTATAATAATCATCTGAATGGTAAATTTTGTTTTGGAAAGTTAAATTGTCACACACACAAGCGCTCACGCATATTTTCTATTCGAACTTCAAAGATTTATTCTCGGAAAAATAGACAAAATTGCATAACATAATCCGTAGCGTGTTATTAGCATTGTGACTCAAATCGTCCTCTTGAATTAAGCTATCAAAAAGAAAAGTATTTCAAAACTAAATAGTTACGCATTTAGATAAAAGTGTCGGTACTAAAAAAATGTTGTTAGGAGAAAAGTAGTAATCTTTTTTCTGTTAATATTTTACTGCAAACGCAGCCAATGCGGAAAGCCATTCAAGCCTGAGAAACTTCACAGCCACATGAAATCATGCAAAGGAATGAAAGCGTTGGGAAGTGGTAGAATTCCTATTACCTCTGCTACTGCAGCTGACGCTGAGAAGACATCCAAAGATCCATTACAAGTGGACTCTGTTTCTGGATATCACTTGACTCACTAGATTCTCTTCTTTCTTGAAGTTTAAATAGTGAAAAATTTGAAACAAAATGAATCTTTAGGAGTACTAGTGTGCAATGTAGAAATAAAAGACACTATTCTAGAGTATAATTTGTTCCATGTACATGTCCTAAGTTGAGTAATATATGGATTATTGAGTATTTCACATATTAATTTAAAGTGTGTTTATGCGATGTTTGTGTTTGCTTGAGCATGCCTAAGCCTTATTTGTGAGATGTGATTTATGAAATGAGTTTAACTTGTAGAGTGTTGCTTACGATAGCCTCGTCAAGATGGTTCAGTTGGTAGAATCAAGCCCGTTGAATGACAGTTTCAGCTTTGGATCACGACAAATATTCATCAAAACATTCAAGCAATACAACGTTGATGGATTTATCCATCATAAATCTTTGCTTGTCTTGTAATTATACAGATGTATGTATAAGAGCTTAAATTGAAGTATAGAAGGTACACATACATATATATATATATATACACACACACTCTGTTGTGGTGAGAGGCTCTTTTTTACAAATAGAAAAGAGCTCAAGGAATATAAACTTGACCTATAAAACTCAAGATGTAGGCTTACTATGGACCTGCATTTTCAATATGTAAGATGCAGGCTTCTTTCTCTTGAGTTTAATCATATGACTTAAAACTTTGGTATAACGACTCACCATTTGCTTGAATTTCATTCCATTCATCAAACTTCCTTCTGACTGTTTCACCACCAACTGAAGTTCCTTTTCTTCTTCTGTAAAATGGTGTCCTAAAGAAGTTCCTCTACCTTCAATCAGCTGCTTCAAACTCTTCTTCTCATCTAACTCTTCTTCCTCTTCATTACTAATTACATCTTCTCTGTTTTCCACTGAATTCATCAATTGTTGAGAGTGCTGGGGACTTTTGGTAGCTTCTTCTTTGATATTCAATGGTGATTTTCTTGTTCTTTTTGACATACTAATATCATAACGGAGTTTTCTTGGAAAACATTTACTTTCCATGTTTTTTTTTTCTTCTTCTTGGTTGTTTTACTATTTGTTTAAGGTGCTTTTTTACAACCGGGTAATTAAATAATTCTAAAGTTTACTATTGAAGGGGGTTGCTTAAGGATCAGTTTTGGAGTCATTTTTAAAGGTAAAATGTCAGTTTTCTTGGCTAGTTTTGTCCCAAATATCTCCCTGAATGTGAACATTTGTTCTTTATTCAACGAAGAAAGGTTGGTAGTGATGTTTACCGATGGTATGTGTAGGTGATGGTTAAAATGGTAAAAGCTTATTTACCTCGAATGAGAGGTCTTGGGGTGGAATTATTTTTTTAAGTAGAAAATCTAAAAATCCCTAATAGTCGTGACGGGACAAATAATTCAATATGGTATTAAATTAAGCTGTTTATCCTAAAATTCGAGTAATAATTAAACTTGTATTGTGATTTTAAAGATATATTATTTAATCCAATATTAACTGATAAACAAGGAATCAAGTGTGTAAATTAAAGAGTAAGGTAAATCAAACCAACATATAAGCATACCACGACCTCGAACAATGACGACCTTGAGGTAGTTGGACAAGAACAGTAAAATAATAACAACGAGATTCATATTGGCAATAAGCAAGTAATGTAAGTATCTTCTTTTGTCAATGAATGATGCGTTACAAATGATTGGGGTCCCCTATATATAGTAGGGGAATCATAAATAAGGTACAATTCTAATTGTAGTAGAGAATCTTATTATACAGTTGTCTAACCGCCTAGTACAAATCCGTTCCAGAATTTACGCCGTGATCTTTAGGGCCGTTGCGGGAATCTTGCTCTTTCTGTTATGAAATCATAACGGTATTATCTCGAGGTCGGTCATACTTGGCATCGGTGTTCATCGAGCACTTCGATCTTCGAGTCTTGTACTCCACCCTCGGGCTCGAGCCTGGTCCATTTCGAACTTGTTCTCGAAGTGACCCTCAAGAACATGAAATCGGTAATACCTGATTTCGACCGTATACAAATAGTCCTCGCGTTTCTTAGAGTAAGATGATAAGAAACGATCTGATCCTCGATCCTCTGATGTCTCCATCATGATGTCAATCACGTGATATCAACGATAGAAGTGATTGAAAGGTCGCGTCTGCATAGTTCCCAAGGTAATTAATTAAAGGCGGCTGATGGTCGGCCATTGGCTTCCCCAAATCGTTGAAGTGGCCAATATAAATAGGTCGCTTTCTCAATCTTTACAGTCTTTACTTCACAAACCTTTCCCAAATCCTCACTAGCTTCTTCATCTTCTCCGAGTCCATCCTCTCTTCAATTTGCGCTTGTTATAACATCAACTTATTCTCTTCTTCTGAGTTTCTCAACAGCGATGGCTA
Organism: Nicotiana glauca; assembly: GCA_026770625.1. Classification (NCBI taxonomy): domain Eukaryota; kingdom Viridiplantae; phylum Streptophyta; class Magnoliopsida; order Solanales; family Solanaceae; genus Nicotiana; species Nicotiana glauca. Next base: position 1,856 of record MU737431.1, on the reverse strand, counting down.
AAACATCTAAACCGTTCCTCAGAAACAAAAAGCCTACTCATCATCGCGACCGACCGGTGGTAGAACGACGGTGCCATCTCGTATCGAGAAATGCATTTGTCACGACCCAAACCGATGGACCGCGACGAGCACCCGTTATCTTACTTAACTGAGTACCAACATAACGTATCTTTTCATGTCATACTATCATAGATAATTGAGCTGGAAGGCTGTCATGAGATAAGTAGAATAACACATGTGATACCAACTTTTACATAAGACATACGGGCCTATAAGACCAAAATAACCACTCGTATATTGAACATAGACCGATAAGGCCATACAATCTTTTACGTACATGACATCTATCTACAAGCCTCTAAGAATACATAATTTTTATAAAGGTCGGGAGAGAGTCCCACCATACCAAATAATACACGTCTAAATCACACTAACCAAACAAGCAACTCCGAAGCAAATAGTGCACCAACATCTTTCGCTGAGTTGATAGCCTACTTGGAGGGCTCTCAACCTATCTATCAGGACCTGCGGGCATGAAGCGCAACGTCTCCAGGCAAAAGGGATGTCAATACGAATAATGTACCGAGTATGTAAGGCACATAAATAAGTACATAACGGACATAGAAGGAAATATAGAGTAAATGACTCAACTTGTAAGTCGGAATAACTCTGTAATTCATGAAATAATTATAGTGACATACATATGCATATAAATGTCATGTCATGCATAGGTACATGTTTCATAACATCATCAGGCCTCTGAGGGCATCCCATCATATCATCTCGGCCACTGTGGGCGAAATCATCAACGTATACCAGCTGATCAGGTGGTGGTGTGTATATAATGCCATAATATTTCCCATATCACACAGACACACACACACACACATATATATATATATATATACACACGCGTAAATAACGTCATCTTGTTATGGGTCAATGTGCATGTATAAATGCATATGAAATACGTTAAAATAGTCTCTCGGTATGTCATAAGGCCATTATACCTCTAATTAATACCATGAAATAAACTTTACCAATTTACGTATTTTGGAGACCCATGAATAGATGTTAGAATAATATGATACATGGGAGAATAAAGATATACACATCTCTAGCATTTCTACGAATAAATTAATTTATGGAAGTTGTCCATTTGCTTGTTTCACTTGTGTCGTATAGATCATGCCAAACCGAAAGAAGGGATAGCCTTAACATACCTAGAGTAGGAAAAAATCCGTATAATATTCTTGAAAAAGGTTGCACCGTACTTTCTTAAAATCATAAAATCTCATGTTGCTAATGTGCTAAGAAATTTCGTCGGAATTGTCTTGTTGCAAGAATTTTGTTGAAAGCTTGTTGGATGGAGTTTTAGCGTCTGGTTTGGAGATGTCTTGAACTTGAATTAGGATGAAATCAAACTTGCAATATCTTATGAAACCAAACTTGTCAGAATTGCTAACGTTTTTTGTTGTAGCCTTTTGCATACAAAATCTAAGGAATGATGTGTCTTTTTAATCAGCAATTAGGTTGCCACATAATCAAAAGTGACTAAGAGTCACTTGTTTGGAAAGTGGCTTGCTGCCACGTTCCTTTTCCTTGCTTATCTGTAAAGACTTATGTATGGGTCAGAATCAGATCTCACGGTAATTAACAGAGTTAATCTCGTCTTGAGCTAATCCATAATTAATAAGTGATATGGCCACTCATTCCTAACATGATTCGACTCTTGTTCGATTTAATCTACGAAGGCACGGCCCATTCACTCCCCCATGGGGACTGTGAGCACGTGATTTTTACCCCAAGTAAAGAATTCCAAAAAATTAAAAATAAATAAAAGGGAATTAATTAGG
>MU737430.1:10096-34265 GCA_026770625.1 Nicotiana glauca | reverse complement strand
CTTAAGTTGGAAACTCTTCCTGCAAGGCATAAATCATGAATTTAGTATAATTCATAATCATTTAAGCTCAAACATTTGTAAAATGCAGTAATTAAAGTGTTGTTACAACGACTAAAATACGAGTTTTTAGCCTATGATCAAGTCTCCGATGATTGATTCAGTGCCAGTAGTCCGAGAGTTCGCCGATGTTTTTCCTTCTGATCTTCTAGGCATGCCTCCGGATCGTGATATTGATTTCTCTATTGACTTAGCTCCAGGCACTCAGCCTATATCTATTCCACCATACCGTATGGCTCCTAAGGAGTTGAAGGAGTTGAAGGAGAAGCTGGAGGAGTTGTTAGCAAAGGGGTTTGTCAGGCCCAGTGTATCACCTTGGGACGCACCAGTGCTATTTGTGAAAAAGAAGGATAGGACCATGCGAATGTGCATTGATTACCGCCAGTTGAACAAGGTCACCATCAAGAACAAGTACTCGTTACCTCGTATTGATGATTTGTTCGACCAGTTGCAGGGAGCTAGAGTGTTCTCTAAGATTGACCTGAGGTCAAGGTTACGGAGGATCCAACATATTACCTTTTGACTGCATTTGCATTGACAGTTATTTCAAGGACATTGCCTTTGATGTGTCCCAAGTACAACGCACTCTTTTGGCAGTACTCTTGTTGCAATGTATGTACCTTTCCAATCTGGACCCAATTTTATTTCAGCTTTTCCAACTCTTTGTTTTATTTTCTTAAACGTATCTTCATTTCGATCTAATCCTTGATTCATTATTTCGAGGTCTGACAGCTTTCTGGGATCTGGGCATGAAGTCCGCAAGCATGTCATGTTATTAAAATCTGCATTTAACAGAACTGGAAAAAAAAAGAGAAAATGACAAGATTAAGAAAAGAGACATTCTTGGAAAATGAAATATTAATTTCATTTAAAAAAATTTTTTTGATTTTTTTTGGTTCAGTTTTGAAGATAGAAGAGTTTACTTTGGAAAGTAAGATAGTAAAGTAAAATATCCGGATCACACCCTGAGATAATCCGGATGCAGAAAGAATAGCAAGACTGGCTACCCAGACTCCCGTCTGATGGGGAACTTTCGTGCTTGGCGACCATTTTGTGGCTTTCCTTCTGTCTCGGCAACAATGGGCTTCAATGCCGGATCGCATTCCTCATCTTCACAAATCATTCCGACCATAAGCCCTTTCAGTATGTTCCTCTTTCCTTTTACTTAATTTTTTTTTTAATAATTTTTTTTCAATCTTTTTTTTTCGCTCTCTTCTTTTTTTCACTTTTGATTTTTTTTTCTTTTTTTTTGTTTGTTTCTGCTGCCCTTTTATTTTTTGGCACTCTTTTTTTCACTCTTTTATTTATTTTTTCACTCTTTTTTTTTCCAGCTTATTTTTTCACTCAACTAATTTTATGGCTATGATCGAATCTGATGGAGATTGCCTACGTATCATGACCCCGCATGAATCAGATCTTGTGTAGTTCGGGATATTGTGAATGGAGTAGGTAAACTAACCTTCTTTTTTTTTTTGTATTTTTTGAATTTTCTAAAAAATGCTTTAAAAGAAGAAAAAGATTTTTTTTTTTGGATTTTTGAATTTGAATGTATTTTTATTTTCGAAAGAAAGACTTCTAAAAATTCCTTTTTTTTATTGGAACCTTGGGAATTTTAGAAGTAAAAAGAAAATATTTTTGTTTGAATTTTCATTTATTTTCTCTTATTCTAAATAAGAAAGAAAAAATATATTTTTTTTTTATTTTGGATGTTGCCTCTTAATTTTTGAAAGAGTGACTTTTAAGAAATATTTTTGAATTTTTGAGTTTTTATTTATTTACAAAAGTACTTCTAGAGAAAAGCAAAAATATTTTTGGACTTCCATTTTTTCAAATTTTTTTTTATGGACATTTACAAATAAAAGACATATAAAAAGTATTTTTGGATTTTTGCTTCTGATTTTTTTTATTTTTGGAAAAATACTTCAAAATGAAGGAAATCCGTATTTTGAATTTCGATTTTTCTTGATTTTTCTTTTTTTCGTCTGAAAGATATTAGAAAGAAAGAAACCATTTTTTTAAAAAAACAAAACTACTTTTTTTTTGAATTTTCTAAGGAAAGATTTTAAAGAAGGCAGTAAAGGAAAATATACTTTTTTTGAAAATTGGGGTTGGAACTGATGAGGTTTGCCTACGTATCTCACATCCGGTGAGAATCAAACCCGCATAGTTCGGTCAAATAAAACAAACTATTTCTTGAAAACAAAAACACATTTTTTTTCTTTTTTTTTCAAAAATTCAGCAGGGTTTCGACATTATTTGGGCGTTGGTATTTTCAAAATATGTGATTAAATACCTTAACCCTATACACTTCTATTTCTTCCTTTTTTTTTGGCTTTTTCTTCAAATAATCAAAAAGCCGGTCAACATGCAAGTCCGAGACAAATAAATGCACAAGCAGGATGCATCAAGGTGGTCTTTTCATTTCAGGTACACCTATACTAGACAGACCCAACCCCTGTGTTGAGTCCTCTAAGTCAAATGCACATGATGCAGACAAACGTTCCTACTAGGGGTCCGGCATGAGGCTTTGTTATTCTAAGTTAACATCTTGTTGGAGAAAGTATCTAGACTGGCTTACTTGAGCGGACAGCTCGACCCGAGGAGGGTCAGTGTACCGGTAGCATTGCTTTTCGGCTTAACTGGTGGTGATCCCCGCCTAAAACATGTGTGACTAAAATCCTTCACCGGGTGCCAAGCACCTCGACTATCTCAAAGAAAGCAGGCTATGTCAAGCAAATGCCCAATTTTAATTTCAAGAAGACTTAGAGAAGAAATGGGTTTTGGCACAGTTTATATACAGTTCACAAAATATCAAAGCGGTAAAAGCAACACTTAGCACATTTAAGACAAACATATAATAAAGATCGCATAATAAATAAGCCAAATACAACAATTATTCCAAGCTCGAATTCTTAAACACTGAACCAGTGGTTCTGGGCAACATTCCCCAGCAGAGTCGCCAGAGCTGTCACACCTCCTTTTTACGCACCCACCCCGAGGGATAAATGTATAAGGGAGTTTTTTCATTTAAAGTGACATTATTCGAAATGGGATTATTTGTTCTTTTCAGAGTCGCCACTTGGGAAAGGCTTGGCTTTTGGTATCCCAAGTCACCGGTTTATCTTGAATCCCAAATCGAGGAAATTTTCGACTTTTCAAATGAAGTCTGCGAAATAGAAATTCTAAATAAGGAATTCTGTTGACCCGAGGGAAGGTGTTAGGCATCCCCAGATCCCGTGGTTCTGGCACGGTCGCTTAAACTGTTATAAATGGCTTGATATCTGATTTTTAAATACATGTTATCCTATAGTGCAATTTTAAAGATTATTTACCGCTTTATCATTATTTTTTATGAGAATGGCGACGTCGTGAAAATACATCTCGAACCATGTCACATCAATATACCCGTGGCTATCGACATATTTCGACTCCGTCGAGATTTGGATTTGGGTCACATAAATGTGCACCCGAGTTTAAGGAGGTAAATTATTAAAATCGCGCCTAAAGAATCTAACGCGTTATTATTTTAGGGAAAAGCCATGAAATTCGCTAGACGGCGCATACTAAAATCTAAGTATTTAATATATACAAATAATGAAGGCCCCGTGATTTGTGCGTTTTATTTGGCGAGGCTCGTCCCATATTTATTTAAAGATATCCTAAAACAACTATGACTTTTCTAATTATTTTTGTCTCTAAAAAATAAAAAAATCCTAATTAATTAACATTAAAAGGAGGCTTCAAGTTCAAGTCCAGGTCCAAACAAAAGGAAACACCTTCTAGTTTGAACCCGCTACCTAACTTAAAATCCGCCACTTGCTGTTTTAAAATTAACAAACCCACTACCGTTTTGATTTAATTCAAACTTGGTTTTATTAGATGAATTGGACTATGGAAATTAACTATGTGTAATACAAAGCCATTCTTGGAATTCTTTCAAGACTTTTTAAAAATGTATTAAAAAGACGGCTATCGTTAATCACTAATATTTGAGAACTTAACATCAGTTACTAACATTATTTGAATTGTTATTTAAAAGGATATTACTTACTCAAGTAAAATCGCGATTTCAGAACTAGACATTAAACCGACATGCTGATTTCCATTTGAACTATTTGGACCCGTGTTATAACTACTCAAACTAACTGAGAGTAGCTACTGAAGCTCACGACCATTTTTGACACTACTTCTTCAATTGCAAAATTAAATCAGGAATTCAAACAATAGTATAAGCCTATAAGAATAATAATTATATAGTCCACTTACTACAAATGGTGAAATGTTATAACCGAATGAATCTTGAACTGTTTAACACTTTTAACTACTATGGGTTAGACTAGGCTATATTACAATGCGTTAGACCTCATACAATTGTTTAATGGGCCTTGCGCATTTAACACTTGAAGGAGTCAGGGAAAGGGCGAAATAAAACTAACACATAAAATGATTCCAACACTAATTATAAATCAACTACAAACATAGAGTAATTGAAAAACGTTAGAAGAACAACAGAGTCATTCTAATAAACTGAATTACATTTCATGCTACAATTTCCTCATGGTTAATTCATTTTTCTGCAATCCACTCCACAACCAACAAAGTTACAGGAAAATGTACCTGGATTTCAAGATAAACAGAAATTGATGGCTTAGCAGCAGGACAGAAGCAGCAATAGAGTCAGCTCAGAAGTAAACAAGGAAATTCAGCTTTGAACCAGATTTAAAATCAGCAGAAGTAGTAAGTGATGCCCAGTAATCAGAAATAATATTCAACACTTGAACCAAAACTCTCGAAATTCAACCAAGATCAAGTCTTTTCAATCAGAGAGAGAGTGAGGGAAATGTTTCAGTAATTCAAAAAAAACTTCAGAAATCCAAAAAGAAGGCAATGAAACAGTGTTTTAGTTTTTTGCTCCTTTTCTTTTCTGGACCTCCTTTTTCTTAAAATTGATCCCCTGTGTGTGTCTATCCTCCCCCTCTTTTATAGACTAGAATTGACCCTTTTAAATTCAAAGTGTTCAATTTTCCCAGTCTGTTTTTATCCCTTTAGCACATGTATCCATTACCTTTTATTATTGAGCCTATGTTCTTTCTGATTTCCCACTACTGAATGTCCAATCCTATTATTAAATTCCATGGTTATGGGCAGTATTGTTTAATCAATCTCCCCATATCGTTTCTGACTTGATTCCTAACAATTGCATTAGTTTAAGGGTACGCCAGTTCTTACTGGCAGAATACTTAAACTAAACCACTTTTTAGGTTTTCAAATCCCAAACTAAACTATGCAATCTATATTAAACTGCAGCTATAACCATTTCAAATTACAAAACTTAACCAGAAGTTTAAACTAAAACTTAGGTTGGATCAAATATTATTAAAACGGAATCAAGGACTTCAATAATTCAGGACACGTTTTCAGGAAATGTCACAATAGGTTCAGGTGACAAACGCAACAAACATTCGAGTATTTTCAGAGCATTTCAACTGACTAATCAATTCAGAACAAATATGATGACCTTCTCCTTAAAATTTTAGCATACAAGCAGACTAAATCCCACACTAACACAGAATAGGAATGAAGCAAGAGGAGAGGAGGATTAAAACGAAAACTACAAGATAACAGAAAAGAGAAGGGGATTGAACAATACCCGGAAATCAAACGGACCAAACCAAAAATTCCTTGTCACTTCGCTTTGGACTGAAGTGGACCTTAATCGCATGTTTCCAATAACGAAAACATATGACTAAAGTCCAATTTAGTCCCTCGCAGCTCGTTGGATTTTAAACTCAGGGCTCGAGTTTCTGTGATTTGCCATTCGAAGAGTCGGAGTGATATTCTAAGGAAGATGGTGATGGTTTAGGGATGAGGGTGGTCAGAAGGTCAAAGTGTATGAGTTTGGGGCTGTTTGGAGGAGGCTAGGTTTTGGCTCGATTCTTTGATCGAAGATTCGAGCCGGCCTGGAGTGATTCGAGGTTAGCAGAGTGTGGTTTTGGAGAGGGGGAATCAGGGCGGTTCAGGGGTGTAAGTTTGGCGGGCATCGGAGCCGGCGCCGCCGGGTTTTCAGGCGAAGTGAATGGAGGCGGCGTTTAGGGATCAGGGGTCGTTTGGTTCGTCTCTGAAAGATACGAAGGGGGGTGTTTGGAAATGAAACGGGTAAAGGGGGTTTGGAGGGGTTATTTGGATATAAAATTGTTTAATTAATGTGGGTCGTTGGATGATGGGATCCAACGACTCAGATTAAAAAGAAATGATGGGGCGGTCCGGTTTGGTAACAGGTCAGGGTCGGGTAATGGATGTGGGTGAGGGTTTGACGATCTGGACCGTTGATCAAGTGAGATCAACGGTCAGGATAGGGCGTGACGGAACGACGTCGTTTGGGACGTATGTGAGGCTTGGGCCAAACGGAACAGGTAAAGGGATGTTTGAATTGGGCTGATGATTATCAAGCCTGGTCCGATTTCCTTCTCTATTTTAATTGTTTTGTTGTTTCCTTTTATTCTCTCTTTTAATTCCTAATTTAAAAAAAAACATTAAAAATCCTAGATTAAATTACAAAAATCCAATTAACTCCTACTAACAATTAACACACCATTAAATATCAATTTGAAATAAAATCACACCACTAGACCTTTAAATGCTAAAATGTAAAGTGTATTATTTTTGTGATTTTTATTTTTGTAAAACAAAACTTAATTACTCCTAATAAATCCTAAATGTAAAATGCAACATATTTTGTATTTTATATTAATTTAACAAATAAACACGCACAGACAAATACAAACAATAAAGAAAAAAATAACACAAAAATCCACAAAAAATCACACACAACACAAAACTATTTTATTTTGAATGTTTGGGAGTAATTCTCATATAGGGGAAAAATCACATGCTCACAATGACCACACCTGAAGATCCCCCACGATACTCTGGACGGGCCGACTGCGCAGGCCTGAAAGAACGACCTCTACCCTGCTGGAACTGGCCGCTCGAAGGAGCACCACTGTAACGGCCCGATCTACGAGGCCTCTTGGCCTCTCTCTCCTCTCACTCTCTATGGCGAACTAACTCGATCTCACGAGTGATATCCACCATCTCCTCAAACGTAGCACCCAGTACTCTCTCTAGTCATCAGAATACGGAGATGGTAGGTAAGGCCATCCACAAATCTCCTAATCCTCTCACGGTCTGACGGAACCATCCAAGTAGCATGACGGGCCAACTACGAAAACCTCATCTCGTACTGAGTCACTGTCATATCCCTCTACGTCAACCACTCAAACTGCCTACGCAGCTCCTCCCTGCGGGACTTAGGTACATACTTTTCCAGAAAAAGGGCGGAGAACTGCTGCCAAGTCAGAGGTGCTGCACCGGCAGGCCTACGCCTCTCAAAGTCCTCCCACCAAGTAAGAGCTGCCCCCGAGAAATGAAACGTAGTTAATGCCACACCACTCGACTCAAGGATCCCTGCCGTATGGAGCATACGCTGACATCTGTCAAGAAAACCCTGGGCATCCTCACCCTCAGCTCCACTGAATGTCGGAGGCTGGAGCCTACCGAACCTCTCAAGACGACGCTGCTCATCGTCTGGCATAGCTGGAACCACGAAACCCTGCACAGGTGCAACCTGCTGAGCTGGAGGTGCCTCTGGTGTCTGTAGTCCCTACGCCACCTGCTCAGGTGTGCGAGCAGTGGGGGTCTGATTGCCTCCACCGGCCTGTGAAGTAGCTGCGGCTGCGGTGGTGGCTGAAACTACCTGAGCCAGGACTGTACAAACTGTCAATATCTGGGCCAATGTCTCCTGAAGACCTGGAATCACAATGGGCACAACTGGTGCCTGAACTGGTGCTGCTGGAATATCCATAGCAGGAACCTGATCCTGAACTGGGGCAACTGGTGGATCAGCAGGTGCTGCCCCTGCTGCTCTTCCTGTTCCACGACTACGACCGCGTCCACGGCCTCTGGCAGCCTCAGTAGGTGTCGCTGGTGGTCGTCCGTCGCGTCTGATAGCTCGTGTCCTCACCATCTGTGAGAGAATAGAATAATAGAAGTTTAGTCCTCAGCTCAATAAAGTCGCACGACAAGAGTTTCAAGAATGTGAAGTTTTCCTAAAGGTTCTGCAGCCTCTCGAGGATAAGTATAGCCGTCTCCATACCGATCCACGAGACTCTACTAAACCGGATCATGACTTGCGAGACCAAGTAACCTAGGCTCTGATACCAACTTGTCACGACCCCAACCCCGGTCGTGATGGCGCCCAACACATTGCTTGGCAAGCCCGGCCATTTTAACATCCTTAACCAATTAACCACAATTCATAGTTTAATTTAACATAGACTATTTACTAAGTCTTAATAACGAAAATCCAAAATAAGGTTATAACATGCAGAATCTCAAATAGAATTACTACTGCACAGCCCAAATAATCCGGTGTCACAAGTCTGAGCCTCTAACATACAAGTGTCAACCTACTGCATAATGTTCTGAAGAAATGCAGAATAAAATAAATAGGATAGATGGGAAGATCAGGACTACGGACGTCATGCAGCTACCTTGATGCTCCCGGATATGATGCCCACCAGAGAAAAGTCTCACTCAGCCTCAGTGGGTGCACCTGAATCTGCACACAAGGTGCAGGGAGTAAAGTGAGTACTTCCAACTCAGTGAGTAATAAACATAAATAAAGGCTGAGAATAAGAAGTCCTGAATAAGCACAAAGTAGTTCTATAAATACAGCAACTCAAACCCAGCAGCATGAAATCAATAAATCAATGAAAATGCTTAAGGAAATACCAAACAGATAAATAAGTAGATGCCAATCAAATATGTAATGCAACACATGAACCGGTACTCTCCCACTCCATTTATTTATCGTTAACGGCACTCACTGGGGGTGTGCAGACTCCGGGAGGGGCCCCTTATGGCCCAAGCGCAATAATAAGCCATCTCGTGGCATCAACCAGGCCCTTGGCCTCATATCAATATCAATATAGTAGCGCTGCGGCGCGCATCCCGATCCATAATCAGTCTAAAATCACATAAGCCCTTCGGGGGCAACAATATCGAAATATTCAGCCCAAACTTCCTTTGAAAATATTTATTTAAGTTTCAACTGAGAGAAAAGGTGGCTGAGTTTACAAAACAGTATTAAAAACTAGGACTGAGTTTATTAGTCAGTAATAACAATCCCTGAAGGATTAAATCAATTGGCAAAAAGCCCAAATATAGGAAGCAGCTCAAATTATAATGATAATAAATGAATTTCAGTCGAATACGCAGTATTTTCATCTACCGGGACGGACCAAGTCACAATCCCCAACGGTCCTCTACCCTACGCTCGCTACCTGGCGTGCAAGTCACCTCAATATAGCACTACGATGTGCAAATACGGGGTTTCAAACCCTCAGAGCATCATTTACATCTATTACTCACCTCAAGCTGGCCAAAAGTCTAGCTCGCTATGCCTTTGCCTCTCGAATCGACCTCCTCACGCGTCGAATCTGACCAAAACCACAACGAATCCGTCACAATATGCCAAGGGAACAAAACCCAATAAAAAAAAATTGAAAAACAACAAGAATTCCCGAAATTAACAAAACCCGAACCCCGGGCCCACTTCTCAAATCTCAAAAACTTTTACACCAACGGATTCCTTATCTCGCCACGAGTCTATACATATCAAAATCACAAGAATCGGAGTTCATTTGGCCCCTCAAATCCCTAATTTAAGCTCCATTAGGTTCAAGCCCTAAACCACCATTTTTGTACCTTAATTCCTTGAGTTTTCAGCTATAATCCATGTATTTATACCATAAAATCATGTTTTAAGTCCAAGAATTCATACCTAATCAAAGTCTTTGAAACCCTATTCAAAATCGCCCAAAAACTCTCCAAGTCCGAAGTGAAATAGGTTACTCTTTCAAAAATTCACGAAGAAAACTAATTTAATATTCTGCCCAGGCTTCTCGCTTCTGCGGTCTCGTTTCCGCTTATGCGGGACCGCTTCTGCGGCCATTATATCGCTTCTGCGGTTTTCCACTTAAAGGCCACGACCGCTTCTGCGGCCCAGAAATCGCACCAGCGGGACCGCTTCTGCGGTCCACACTTTCGCTTCTGCGGAACTTCCCCTGAGTCCAAGACTCGCTTCTGCGACTTCCTCCTCAGCTTCTGCGTGACTGCACCTGCGGTCCCATAACCGCAGGTGCGAAAATACCAGATACTAGCAGGCTTAGCAACATGAAAAATTCCAAAACTCTCCGTTTAACCATCCGAACTCACTCCGAGGCCTCCGAGACCTCAAGCAAAAATACCACTGCATCCTACAATGTTATTCAAACTTGTTCCAATCATAAAAACGCATCCAACAACACTAAAATCATCAACTCTCATCGAATTCTGCCTAAGTTCTTCCAAAACTTCCGAAACATGCATTCGATCAAAAATCCAACCAAATCACCTCCGAATCACCTGAAATTTTGCACACACATCCCAAATCACCTAACGAATCTATTTCAACTCTCAGAATTCCATTCCGACCCTTGGATCAAAATCTCACCTATCAACCGGAAATTGCCAAAATGCTAACTTCGCCAATTCAAGCCTGACTCTACACCGGACCTCCAAAATTACTTCCGATCACACCCCTAAGTCACAAATCATCCCCCGAAGCTAACCGAATTATCGAAATTCACATCCGATCCCTCTAACTCATAGGTCAATATCCGGTTGACTTTTCCAAAACAAGCCTTCCTTAAAGAGACTAAGTGTCTCATTTCCTTCCAAAAATTAATCTAATTCAACTCGTTCACACAAAACACTAATAATGAAGCATAACGAAGCAGTAAATGGGGGAAACGGAGCGGTTCTCATGAGACGACGGGTCGGGTCATCACAAAAGGTTTATGTGGTAGTCCAGTCTAGCCTCGTCACTACTTCGCCGGGGTTAGGCTAGACACTTACCAGCTCATGGGGTCGGTTGTGCTGATGCTACACTCTGTGCTATTTGCACAGGTCTAGGTTTCGAGCAGTAGCACCAGCATCAACAACATTAGTACGGGAGCAGGCCTTCAGTCCAGCGAGACCCGAGGTATCCTTGCAGGCGTCTGCAGGCCCGGCATCTCCTTTATTCTCTCTTTTTAGTCTGTTACCTCCTTGTATTCGAGACAAACAGCTTATGTGTTCTTTAAAACATATGTATTTAGTATTTCTTAGCAGTTTGTGAGTATTGTGACACCAGTCTTGGGTAGAGGCTTATATTGACTATTTTGCATTTTGATTCAGTTTCCATAATTAAGACTTCCACTACGGTTTAATTTCGTTGTTTTTATATTATTGCCTTAAATTGTTAAAAAGGGGCTATGTTGTAAACGAAATGTAACTAAATTTGGCTTGCCTAGCTTCTACGAGTAGGCTCCATCACGACTCCCGAGGGTAGGAAATTCGGGTCGTGACAAGTTGGTTTGAGAGCACTAGGTTACATAGGTCTCACAACTTACGGACAAATTTGGTAGAGTCTGAGGGATCGGTACGGAGATGTCTGTATTTATCCCCCAGAGGCTACAGATTTAGGAAAAGTTTCACATTTGTTCTTTCTTGTCGTGCGGTTCTGTTTCTCAATGCTAATTGAATTTCTACTCTGTTCTTTCGCAGATGGCGAGAACACGCGCTTCCTCATCTACTGATCAGCAGTCCGAGCCCCAGGCATCTCCCGCTAGGGGTAGAGGGAGAGGACAAGGCCGTGCTATAGGATGAGGTAGGGGCACGGCTTAGCCCCGAGCAGCAGCACCAATGGCGGAGCCTTAGGTTGACTTTGATGAGGAGGTTCCGGCCCCAGCCGCAGCAGTTCCGGTGGGCCCAGCTCAGGTCCCAGAGGGGTTTATTGCTACCCTAGTTCTTCAGGATGCACTAGTCCGATTGGTAGGCCTCATGGAGAGTGTCACCCGAGCAGGATTACTTCCTGTAGCACCAGCCACTTCTCAGGCTAGAGGAGGAGCCGAGACTCCTGCTACACGTACCCCAGAGCAGGTAGCTCCCCAGGGTCAGATTCCAGTGGTTCAGCCAGCTATGGCAGTTCAGTCGGGAGTAGTTGCTCGGACCGGCGATGGCGCGGCTTTGTCTGCAGATGCTTTGTGGAGGCTGGACAGGTTTACCAAGCTCTTCACTACTACATTAAGCAGTGCTTCTTCTAAGAACCCCCAGGATTTCTTATATAGCCGCCACAAGGTTCTTCGGAACATGGGCATTGTTGAGTCCAATGGAGTTGATTTTTCTGCATTTCGCCTATCTGGATCCGCCAAGACTTGGTGGAGGGATTTCTGTTTAACTAGACCAGCAGGGTTGCCGTCTTTGACTTGGGATCAGTTTTTAGAGTTGTTCCTGGAGAAGTTTCTCCCCATTACTCAGAGGGATGCTTATCGGAGGCAGTTTGAGTGCCTCCAATAGGGTTCTATGATGGTCACTCAGTATGAGACCAGGTACATTGATCTAGCTCGCTATGCTCTTGTCATACTTCCCACTGAGAGGGAGAGGGTGAGGAGATTTATTGATGGTTAGATTCAGCCAATTCGTCTCCAGATGGCTAGGGAGATTGGTAGTGAGATCAGCTTTTAGGAGGCGGCCAATGTGGCTCGCAGAGTTGAGATAGTTCTGTCACAGGGAGGTGGCCACGGGGGAGAAAAGAGAGCCCGTCATTCCAGCAGATTCAGTGGTACCTCATATGGAGGTAAATATTCTTATGGTAGAGGCCATCCTCCTAGGCCCTTTCAGTCAGCTTTTCAAGTTTCTCACGGTACATCAGGTGTCCGTGGTTCTCAGGCACACTATTCTGATCAACAGTCATTCAGTGCACTGCCAGCTCCAATCAGCGCACCGCCACTTCAGAGTTTTCGTGGAGGTCATTCAGGCCGCGAGGGCCAGCACATTTTCCTCAGCCACAGCATTCGGAGGATGTTATGAGTGTGGTAAGTATGGTCACATCAAGAGGGCTTGCTCGAGATTGAGGGGTACTCAGTCATAGCAGCAGGGTCCCCGTCCTATGATTCAGGCACCATATGCTCCACAGCCAGCTAGAGGCGGGGGTAGAGGTGCTAGAGGTGGAGGTAGAGGTTATAGAGGTAGAGCTCAGACCGCCAGGGGCGGAGGTCTGCTAGCAGCAGATCAACCTAGGGATACAGCTCAGGGTAGTGGGGCCCAGCACCGTTGTTATGCTCTTCAGGCTAGGCCCGAGGCTGAGGCTTCAAATGCAGTCATCACAGGTACAGTTCTGGTTTGTGATCGAGATGCTTCAGTACTATTTGATCCAGGGTCTACGTATTCATATGTTTCATCTTATTTTGCACCATGCTTGGTCATGCCTAGTGATGCTTTGGGTATTCCTGTATATGTGTCTACACCGGTAGGCGACTCTATCGTGGTCAACCGAGTCCATCGTTCACGTGTTGTAGTGATTGCACTTAGATATGGTTGACTTTGATATCATTTTGGGTATGGATTGGTTATTACACTATCACGCTATCTTGGACTACCATGCCAAGACTGTGACCTTAGCGTTGCCGGATATGCCTCGTTTAGAGTGGAGAGGCACTCCAGGTTATTCTACCCGCAACTTCATTTCATACGTGAAGGCTCGACGCATGGTCGAGAAGGGGTATTTGGCCTATGTTCGTGATTCCAGTGCTGAGGTTCCTCCTATATATTCTGTGCCTATTGTCCGGGAGTTTCCAGATGTTTTCCCTTCAGACCTGCCGGGTATACCACCTGATAGGGACATTAATTTCTGTATTGATTTGGCTCCGGACACCCAGCCCATTTCTATCTTGCCATATCGTATGGCCCCGTTGGAGTTGAAGGAGTTAAAGGACCAGTTGCAGGATTTGCTAGAGAAGGGTTTCATTAGACCTAGTGTTTCACCTTGGGGCACGCCAGTGTTGTTTGTCAAGAAGAAGGACGGATCGATGAGGATGTGCATAGATTACTAGCAATTGAACAAAATAACGATTAAGAATAAGTATCCATTGCCGAGGAATGATGATTTGTTTGACCAGCTTCAGGGTGCCAGGGTATTCTCCAAGATTGACTTGCGATCTGGCTCGGTATGGGCATTATGAGTTCTTGGTCATGTCATTTGGTTGACCAATGCCCCAATAATATTTACGGAGTTGATGAACCGAGTGTTCAGGCCATATTTGGACATGTTCGTGATAGTCTTCATTGATGATATTTTGGTATACTCCCGCAGCCAGGAGGATCACGAGCAACACCTTAGAGTGGTTCTTCAGTTATATGCCAAATTCTCCAAGTGCGAGTTATGGCTGAGTTCAGTAGCATTTCTGGGTCACACTGTATCAGCAAAGGGTATTCAGGTGGACCCAAAGAAGATTGAGGCAGTCAAGAACTGGCCTAGACCAGCATCAACTATAGATATTCGGAGTTTCTTGGGATTGGTAGGCTACTACCATCGGTTTGTGGATGGGTTTTCGTCTATTGTAGCCCCGATGACCAGGTTGACCCAGAAGGGTGCCCAGTTCAGATGGTCGAATGAGTGTGAGGCGAGCTTTCAGAAGCTCAAGACAGCTCTGACTATGACACCGGTGTTGGTTTTGCCCACAGGATCATGGCCTTATACAGTCTATTGTGATGCTTCCCGTATTGGGTTTGGTGCAGTTTTGATGTAGGGTTGCAAGGTTATTGCCTATGCTTCGAGGCAGTTGAAGAATCATGAGAAGAACTATCCAGTGCATGATTTATAGTTGGCAGCTATTGTTCATGCCTTGAATATTTGGAGGCACTATTTGTATGGCACGGCATGTGAGGTGTTTACTGACCACAAGAGTCTTCAGTACTTGTTCAAGCAAAAAGAGTTGAATTTGAGGCAGAGGAGGTAGTTGGAGTTGTTGAAAGATTATGATGTCACCATTTTATATCATCCAGGGAAGGAAAATGTGGTGGCCGATGCCTTGAGTAGGAAGTCAGCCAGTATGGGCAATCTTGCTTATATTCTAGTTAGTCAGAGGCCGCTTTCTTTGGATGTTCAGGCCTTAGCCAATTAGTTCGTGAGACTGGATGTTTCTGAGCCCAGTCGTGTGTTGGCTTGCACGGTCACTCATTCTTCATTATTGGAGCATATCCGTGATCGGCAATTTGATGATCCCCATTTGTGTGTCCTCAGAGACACGGTGCAACGTGGAGGTGCCTAGCAGGTTACCTTAGATGATAATGGAGTTTTGAGATTGCAAGGCCGAGTATGTGTGCCTAATGTGGATGGACTTCGAGAGTTGATTTTAAAGGAGGCCCATAGTTCCCGGTACTCTATTCATCCGGGCGTTGCGAAGATGTATCAAGATTTGCGGCAGCGTTATTAGTAGAATATAATGAAGAAAGATACTGTAGCATATGTGGCTCGTTGTTTGAACTGTCAGCAGGTTAAATACGAGCATCAGAGGCCTGGTGGTTTGTTTCAGAGGATTGAGCTTCCCGAGTGGAAGTGGAAGAGGATCACTATAGACTTCATCACCAGACTTTCGTTGACTCAGAAAAAGTTTGATGCAGTTTGGGTCATTGTGGATAGGCTGACCAAGTCAGCGCATTTCATTCCTGTGGCAGTCTCCTATTTATTTGAGAGATTAGCTGAGATTTATATCCGGGAGATTGTTCGCCTTCATGGTGTGCCAGCATCTATCATTTCGGACCGGGGTATGCAGTTTATCTCGCGCTTCTGGAGAGAAGTTCAGCGAGAGTTGGGCACACGGGTTGAGTTGAGCACAACATTTCAACCCCAGATGGACGGTCAGTCCGAGCGGACTATTCAGATTTTGGAGGATATGCTCTGGGCTTGTGTTATTGACTTTAGAGGCTCGTGGGATCAGTTCTTGCCTTTAGTGGAGTTTGCCTACAACAATAGCTACCAGTCGAGCATCTAGATAGCTCCTTATGAGGCTTTATATGGTAGGCGGTATCGGTCTCCGGTTGGGTGGTTTGAGCCGGGAGAGGCTCGGTTGATAGGTACGAATTTCGTTCAGGAGCCCTTGGACAAGGTCAAGATCATTCAGGATAGGCTTCGTTTGGCTCAGTCTAGGCAAAAGAGCTATGCAGATCGTAAGGTTTGAGATGTAGCTTTCATGGTTGGTGAGCGGGTATTGCTCCGAGTGTCACCTACGAAAGGCGTGATGAGATTTGGGAAGAAGGGCAAACTTAGCCCTAGATTCATTGGTCCGTTTGAGATTCTCCATCGAGTGGGAGATGTGGCTTATAGACTTGCATTGCCGCCTAGCTTATCAGCCGTGCATCCAGTTTTTCATGTGTCCATGCTTCGGAGGTATCACGGAGATCCAGCCCACTTATTATATTTTAGCACTGTCCAGTTGGACCAGGACTTGTCTTATGAGGAGGAGTCGGTAGCTATTCTAGACCGACAGGTTCGTCAGTTGAGATCCAAGAGTTTTCCTTCTGTTCATGTTCAGTGGAGAGGTCAGCCTCCTGAGGCATCGACCTGGGAGTTCGAGTCTGATATGCGGAGCCGTTATCCCTATCTTTTCCCTGACTCAGGTACTTCTTTCTTTTGTCCGTTCGAGGACGAACGGTTGTTTTAGAGGTGGAGAATGTGATGACCCAAAGGGTCATCACCTATTTTCCTATTTATTCTGTGCTTCCGAGGCCTTGAAAACCTCATTTTAAGTAACCTCGATCTTCGTGCGCAGTCCGGGCGCGTAGCCAGAAAGCCTAAATGTGAAATTCTGTGAAAAATACTAAAATTTGGTATAAAATGAATAAGTTTGACTTTGGTCAACATTTTGGGTAAATGGAACCAGACCCGTGATTTGACGGTCTCGGAGGGTCCGTAGAAAAATATGGGACTCGGGCGTATGCCCAGAATCGAATTCCGAGGTTCCAAGCCCGAGAAATGAATTTTTGAGTAAAATTGTTTTTCTAAAATTATTAAGGAAAATTGAAATGAAAATTGATTAGAACGTATTGGTATCGGGCACGTATTTTGGTTCCGGCGCCCGGTACAGGTCTTATATGTGGTTTAAGATATTTATGTGAAGTTTGGTTGAAATCAGACATCGTTTGACGTGTTCCGGACTTAAAGCTCTAAATTTGAAAGTTTATGAAGTTTTAAGAAAAACTAGTGATTTTTAGGTTTGATTCATTGTTTTTTATGTTATTTTGGTAATTTGATTGCACGGTTAAGTTCGTAAGCAGTTGTTGAGTTAGTGTATGGGTTTGGTTAGGAGACCCGAGGGCTCGGGAATGTTTCGGAGGTGTTTCGGAGTGATTTCAGACTTAGGAAGATTGCAGAAAATGAGCTTCATCTATTGCAGTCAAAGTCTTCTTTGCGTTCGCGATGCCTTTTTCTGCGTTTGCGAAGCCTCGAGTTTTTCCTTCATCGCGTTCGCATTACTTCTTCGCGTTCGCATAGAGTTAATGAACTCTGAGGGCTCTGCCCTCTTTTCTCCTTCGCGTTCGCGTACACTGGACCGCATTTGCGATGCCTTGCAAGTTCTTTCATCGCGTTCGCGTGGTAGCTCACGCGTTCGCATAGAACAACTTCCTGGACCCAGCATCTTTCTTCTACGCGTTCACGTTTGCCTTTTCGCGTTCGCAATGCTTTGTCGAGTTTACCCTTCGCAAACGCGACCTCCTTTCCCGCGAACGCGAAGGGCAAATTCTGCCTAGTTATATTTTAAAAATTACAAAACAGTAGCTACGGGATATTCACAAAAATACTCGAACCCCTTCTTCTCCAAGGTCCTTAGGCATCCATTGAAGCTTCCTTTCATCAAGACCTCTTGGGTTAGTAAATCCCAACTCGTTTTCTTCATTTTCCATCATTATTTATTGGATTCATAAGCTTAAATTATGTAATTTAGGGTAGAAATTGGGGGAATGGGTAGAACTAGGGTTTTTACTTTTTCTTGATTTAGACCTCGTTTTGGGGTCGAATTTGAGAATAAATTATATATTCGGGCTCGTGGGTGAATGAGGGATTTGATTTTGGTTTGAACCTCGTGTTTTGACCAAGCGGGCCCGTGGGGCGATTTTGGGATTTTTGGGAAGAAAGCATGGAAACCTATAATTAGACATTGGGTTTGATTTGTTTAGCATATTTTGATATTATGAAGTCATTATTGTATATATTTGATTGAGTTGGAGCCTAATTCGAGAGGGAAAGCGGTTGTCGTGGATTGATTTGGCCGTGGAAGTCAAGGTAAGTATTTGGTTTAACCCTAGCTTGAGGGAATAGGAGTTGAGTCTTATTTGTAACTTGCTAATTGTCGAGTATGATGTATAGGCATGGTGATGAGTATCTATACATTGGTGTCTAGCTTGACCGCGAGTCCTTATTTGCGGATAGTTTGGTTGTTGTTATGCCTTCCATGCTTAATTGATGACTTCTATATGTTGTAAAGACCTTGTGAAAGAAATTGTGATCTTGGAACTTCGTGGAGCATTGGCTTGGCTTGAACTACAAATTGTGCAGGGATATGAGATAAGTAACTCCTTGGAGCTTTGGCTCAAGCGATAATGTGAAATATGAGATCAAAGTGAAAGAAAGAGAAGAGTTAGTGATTTACTCCCTTGCCGGGACGTTGTTGGTTATTGATGTTGTACCCTTGCTGGGTTTTTATTTTTTTGTTTGTGTACCATTGCTGGGGCTTCCATTCTTGTTTTATTATTTCTCTTGCCCTTCTTTGGGATTGTTGATTGGGTGAGGAAGAGTGTTAAAGCACGAAGGGTGATGCAGTGCATTGAATGATATTTGTGGATCGGGTTGTGCGCCGCAACAAATGTTAAATGATATGGATCGGGTTGCACGCCGCAACAATGATATTTATGAATCGGGTTGCACGCCGCAACAGTGTTATTATATATTGGGATCGGGTTGCCGCAACAATTATTGATACAAGTGTGTTTATTTGTGTATGTGAGGAGGCTTTCAGGCCTTGTTTTATATGCCACGAGGTGGCTTGATATTGCGCTTGGGCCATAAGGGCCCCCTCCCAGAGTCTGTACACCCCCAGTGAGCGCGGGTACCCATGTGATGTGATACTGGGCCCGAGGGGCGGATACTGTTCTAAGCGATTGATACTGGGCCCGTGGGGCAGATTTCTACTCACTATTTACTTGATGTTTTACCTGATTCATTGGATTTATTTATAAAGGGAATTTCACTTTCATCTTGTACTGTTCCACTGATTTACTGTTTTTACTACCTGATATAGAACTGCCTTGTGCTGTTATGTGCTTTCTTACCTTCAGTTATTATTTATTGTTGTTACTCACTGGGTCGGAGTACTCACATTACTCCCTACACCATGTGTGGAGATACAAGCATTTTGGAGTCTACCCCTGAGCACTGATTCTTCCCAGATCAGGAGGCTAGTCATAGTGACGAGGTAGCTGTTGACGTCCGCAACCCTTATCTCTCCTATTTCATATCTTTGGGTTTCCTTAAGACAATTGTATCAGACTTTACATTTTGTAGACTTATTTTAAACTCTGTAGTAGCTCATGACTTGTGACACCCCTGTTTGGGCTGTGTCGGGTTGGTATCGTATGTTGGTATTGTGATTTCCGCATTTTATCACTGTTTACACTTGTTCTAGATTTGCTAAAAGTTTAGTAATCGCTAAAAGAGGTAATTGCGTTATTCTGGATGGGCTTGTCTTCAAGAGAGGCGCCATCACGACCGGGGTTGGAAATTGGGTCGTGACAAGTTGGTATCAGAGCCTAGGTTACTAGGTCTCGCGAGTCATAAGCTGGGTTTAGTAGAGTCTTACGGATTGGTACGTAGACGTCTGTACTTATCCTTGGGAGGCTGCATACCTTTTAGGAAATCTTCACATTCTTGAAATTCTGTCGTGCGAACTTGTTGATCCGAGTACTAAACTTCTCTTTGTTCTATTATCTCACAGATAGTGAGGACACGAGCTACAGGACGTGACAGACGACCACCAGTACCACCTACTGAGGCCACCAGAGGCCGTGGATGCGGTCGTAGTCGTGGTCGTGGTAGAGGCAGAGCAGCAAGGGCAGCACCTGTGGATCCTCTAGTTGCCCAAGCTCAGGACCAGGCTCCAGCAACACCAGTCCAGGCACCAACTGTGCCCATTGTGATTCCGGGTCTTTAGGAGACATTGGCCCAGATATTGACAATTTGTACGGGCCTGGCTCAGGTGGTTTCAGCCGCCACAGCAGCAGCAGCTACTTCACAGGCTGGGGAAGGCAATCAGATCCCTGCTGCTCGCACGCCTGATCAGGTAGTGCAGGGATTACAGACTCTAGAGGCACCTCCAGCTCAGCCAGTTCCTCCAGTGCAGGAGTTCAGGGTTCCAGTTATGCCCAAGGATGAGTAGCATCGCCTCGAGAGGTTTGGTAGACTCCAGCCTCCGACATTTAGTGGAGCTGAGGGCGAGGATGCCCAGGGTTTTCTTGACAGGTGCCAGCGTATGCTTCGTACAGCGGGGATCTTGAGTCCAGCGGTGTGGATTTTACTACTTTTCAATTTACTGGGGTCGCCTTCACTTGGTGGGAGGCATATGAGCGGCGTAGGCCGGTTGGTGCAGCACCTTTGACTTGGCAGGAGTTCTCCACTCTCTTCATGGAGAAGTATGTACCGCGGTCCCGTAGAGAGGAGTTGTGTAGGTAGTTTGAGTGGCTACGACAGGGAGACATGACTGTGTCTCAGTAAGAGATGAGGTTCTCAGAGTTGGCTCATCATGCAGTTTGGCTGGTTCCGTCTGATCGTGAGTGGATCAGGAGGTTTGTGGATGGCCTTAACTATCATTTTCATGTTCTTATGACTAGAGAGGGAGTGTTGGGTGCTTCATTTGAGGAGGTGGTGGATATAGCTCGAGATATTGAGTCGGTTCGCTGCTAGGATCGAGATGAGAGGGAGGCCAAGAGGCCTCGAGGTTCCTGTAGTTACAGTGGTGCTCCTTCGAGGGGCCAGTTTCAGCAGGGTAGGGGTCGCTCTTTCAGGCCCGCTCAGTCCGCCCGTTTCGAGTATCGTGGCACATCTTTAGGTCGTGGTCATCAGGGTTCTCAGCAGAGTCAGCC
Organism: Nicotiana glauca; assembly: GCA_026770625.1. Lineage (NCBI taxonomy): Eukaryota > Viridiplantae > Streptophyta > Magnoliopsida > Solanales > Solanaceae > Nicotiana > Nicotiana glauca. The sequence continues at coordinate 13,151 of MU737430.1, read as the reverse complement.
ATCTCTCAGCGCTCTTCCATCACAGAGTTCATCTCGTGCTCCATCTGTTCAGGGTTCTTCTAGGCCGAGTGCGTCAGCTAGTCAATCTGGCGCGAGGGGTTCCCTTCAGTCCCATTCTCCAGTGCCCAGGAGTTGTTATGAGTGCGGAGAGTTTGGGAATATGTGGAGGCACTGTCCTCGTCTTGCTACTAGCTCATCTCAGTAGAGGGGTCAGCCCTCGTCTTCTGGTCCAGTTTCTTCAGCACCCTCCCCACCAGCTAGGGGTGAGGGTTAGGCAGCCAGGGGTCACCCTAGAGGCGCAGCTCGATCGGGCGGTGGTCAGGCTCGCTTTTATGCTCTTCAGGGTAGGACAGATGCCATTGCTTCAGATGCCGTCATTACAGGTATTATTTCAGTCTGCCACAGGGATGCCTCAGTCTTATTTGATCCCTGTTCCACCTATTCTTATGTGTCATCATATTTTGCGTATTATTTGGGTACGTCCCGAGGATGTCTTTCTTTACCTGTTCATGTATCTACCCCGGTGGGCAATACTATTATTGTAGACCATATGTATCTGTCGTGTTTGGTGATTATTGGGGGTCTGGAGATGCGAGTTGATCTATTCCTATTGAGCATGGTCGATTTTGATGTTATTCCAGGCATGGACTGGTTATCTCCGTGTCATGCTATTCTGGATTGTCATGCTAAGACAGTCGCTTTGGCTATACCGGGTGTTCCGAGGATCGAGTGGCGTGGTGTGACTGACTATGTTCCTAGTAGGGTGATTTCATTCCTAAAGCCCCAACGTATGGTTAGGAAGGGTTGTCTTTCCTATTTGGAATTCGTGAGGGATGTGGGAGCCGATAATCCTAACATTGATTTTGTCCTAGTTGTGAGGGAGTTTCCCGATGTTTTTCCTGCAGACCTGCCGGGCATGCCACCGGATAGGGACATTGATTTTCGTATTGACCTGGTGCCGCGCACTCAGCCTATTTCCATTCCTCCGTATCGTATGGCACCAGCGGAGTTGAAAGAATTGAAGGATCAGCTTCAGGAACTCCTAGATAAGGGGTTCATTCGGCCTAGTGTGTCACCGTGGGCTGCACCGGTTCTATTTGTGAAGAAGAAGGATGGCACCATGCGAATGTGCATTGACTACAGGCAATTGAACAAAGTAATAGTGAAGAACAAGTATCCCCTACCTTATATTGATGATTTATTTGACCAGCTTCAGGGGGCGAGGGTATTCTCTAAGATTGATCTCCATTCAGGCTATCACCAGTTGAATATCAGGGATTCAGATATTATGAATACTGCTTTCAGGACTAGGTACGAGCACTATGAGTTTCTCGTTATGTCCTTTGGGATGACTAATGCCCCAGCAGCGTTCATGCATTTGGTAAACAGTGTATTTTGGCTGTATCTGGATTTATTTGTTATTATTTTTATTGATGATATTCTGGTGTACTCGCGTAGCCAGGAGGAGCACGCACAACATTTGCGAGTTGTATTACAGAGATTAAGGGAGGAGAAGCTTTATGCAAAGTTCTCCAAGTGTGAGTTTTGGCTCAGCTCAGTAGCTTTCTTGGGGCACGTGATGTCCAGCGAGGGTATTCAGGTCGACCCGAAGAAGATTGAGGCGGTACAGAGTTGGCCTAGACCTACCTCAGCCACAGAGATTCGTAGTTTCCTTGGGTTGGCAGGTTATTATCGCCGGTATGTTCAGGGATTTTCCTCTATTGCATCGCCCTTGACCAAGTTGACTCAGAAAGGTGCTCCATTTTTATGGTCGGACGTGTGCGAGGAGAGCTTTCGGAAGCTCAAGACAGCCTTGACCACGGCTCTAGTATTGGTTTTGCCCTCAGCCGCAGGTTCTTATACCGTATATTGTGATGCTTCGAGAGTTGGGATCGAATGTGTATTGATGCAGGAGGGTAGAGTTATTGCTTATGCTTCTCGTCAGTTGAAGCCCTACGAGAAGAATTACCCTTTACATAATTTGGAGTTGGCTGCTATAGTTCTTGCTTTGAAGAATTGGAGGCACTACTTGTATGGTGTATCTTGCAAGGTATTCACCAATCATCGCAGTCTTCAGCATTTGTTCAAGCAGAAGGACCTTAATTTGTGGCAACGGAGGTGGCTAGAGTTGCTTAAGGACTATGATATTACCATTCTATATCACCTAGGGAAGGCCAATGTAGTAGCCGATGCTTTGAGCCGGAAGGCAGTTAGTATGGGGAGCATGACATACATTCCAGTTGGGGAGAGGCCCTTTGCAGTGGATGTTCAGGCTTTGGCCAATCGGTTGGTGACACTAGATATTTCGGAGCCCAGTCGGGTGTTGGCTTTTGTGGTTTATCGGTCTTCCTTATATGATCGCATCAGAGAGCGCCAGTATGATGATCCACATTTGCTTGTTCTTAAGGACAGGGTTCAGCATGATATGCCAGGGATGTGACCATTGATGATGATGGCGTGTTGAGGATGCAGGGCCAGATTTGTGTGCCCAATGTGGATGGGCTTCGGGAGTTGATATTGGAGGAGGCCCACAGCTCGCGGTATTCCATTCATCCGGGTGCCGCAAAGATGTATCAGGATTTGAGGCAGTACTATTGGTGGAGAAAGATGAAGAAGGATATTGTAGGGTTTGTGGCTTGGTGTCTGAACTGTCAACAGGTAAAATACGAGCATCAGAGGCCGGGCAGTGTACTCCAGCGGATGATTATTCCCGAGTGGAAGTGGGAGAGGATTACTATGGATTTTGTGAGTGGTCTCCCTCAGACTTTGAAGAAGTTCTATTCGATTTGGGTGATTGTGGATAGGCTGACCAAGTCCGCGCACTTCATCCCGGTATGTACTACCTATTCTTCGGAGCGGCTGGCAGGGATCTTTATCCGCTAGATTGTCCGATTGCATGGGGTTCCAGTGTCTATTATCTCAGATAGGGGTACTCAGTTCACTTCTCAGTTCTGGAAGACATTTCAGCGAGAGTTGGGTACGCAGGTAGAGTTGAGCACAACATTTCATCCTCAGACAGACGGGCAGTCCGAGCGTACCATTCAGATATTGGAGG
>MU737429.1:62463-92602 GCA_026770625.1 Nicotiana glauca | reverse complement strand
TAAAAAAAAAAAAAAACCTTAAACCTTTAGGGGAGGAGTTAAAAGCAAGGGGAGGAGTTAAAAAACAAAAAAGGCTTCACAAGGACCAACAAAGGCAAGCAATAACAAGTTTAAACAAAGTACACGCCTGGATGTTTTATATTGGGCAAATGCATGGAGTCGAGAAGGATTACTCAATAGGAGCAAAAAGCAAACATGCTTCAATGCAGAAGTCAAGGAATATGATTGTCAGTGAAGGCAAGCGCATTGAGATTTTAAAAATAAGACCATTGGGTGTCATTCTTGATAAAACAAAAAGCTGGAGGAAAAATTTGGCCTGCACATACTACATCGATATCAACAAAACAAACCTTGCACTAAACAGTATTGGACAGTGTGTTTCATAACACTGAGTGCAGCAGCAACTGGGCTGTCACTTTTTTCAATCAAAATGGATAAAAATAATGCATTGTGGACATACCATCCACCTCACACATACAACGGGATATGCCAATTTGGGTGCCAACATCAAGCAAAGTCATCTGACAGAGTTAGAACTACACATTAGCTTCACAAAAATAGCATGTGCAACTTCACAATGATGGATGCAGAGTGGAAATGATTAGCTCATACGACTTCACAAGTGATACATCTCTGGTACTATGAGCAAAATAATAGCAGAACAACTCTTCCAATAACTCTCAATGGGAAATACATTTGTTTTCTAGGTTTTATATATCAATTGCTTTATTTTACTAGATTACATAATGTAATATCAATATTGAGTATTGTACTCAATATTGATAATCTGAACCATGTAATTGTCAAAGCTTATTTCTTTCATTTTGTACGACCTCCTGACATTGGTATTGTATTTTGCTTTTTATATATATAAAAACTAGCCTTAGGCACTTGCCTAGTGGATTGCTAAAAAAAAACTAAATGCAAAACCGGGAATTCTCTGCCTTCTCTCTAGGAAGATAGAGGAATAGTAATTTCATCACCATTTTTCGGCCATAATTCCGGCATCTGGTGGTGGAATTAACCAAAATTGGTATCAAAAGATACATATTTTCTTTACGAATAATATCCAATTGGTTACAGCTTCATATCTATAGTCAATTGTTATAGATCTTAATTTTTTGTTTACGAGTTACTGTAGCATCCAGTCCTCTTCAGTCATCCATCGCTACTGCCCAGATCTTTTCCGAAAATATTCAGCGCTACTGCATGTTTGTAACGTGGATGTGATCTGATATAACACGAGAGAGATAAGTTTTTCTAAATCTTAATTTTTACAAGGCTGTTACTGTATCTTCAAGATCGTATGTTTAACGACTGAACTCCAGTAGTTGGCGAACTGATAGTGCAGGCCTTCTATGGCCTCATCACCAGGTGAACAGCCTCCTGTAAGGGCTGGGTTACCTGTGCCACCTACCATCATCATGGACCATGCAACCAACTCAAACCAACTGGACTACGCTGCTATTCTAAAACCAAATGCTATCAACAATGCAACACCAAAAACAACATCCAAATTTGAACCACTTCCTATCAGACGTTCAACTTTCTTTCAAGGGCAACCTTTGGTGAAGTTTTTTGAATATGAGTTGAGCACATGAATCACATTGAAGGTTTTCAATGGACAGTCGTATGTAAATTCTCATATGGCTGGCCAGAAATGCAAGAATTACTCAAAATACTTCCTATGCAGTGTGGGATCTAAGGGGAATGCAATATTGGCTTCCTTCGAGATAGGCACATTTTGATAAGGTTCACACTTTGGTAGGATTATATTGAATTCTCGTCGAAAGGTGTACATTATGTGAGGGACAACTTTGGACAGGAATACCAACTGAAAACCTTGATATACGATTCAAAATTTAGAGCTGACGAAGAAACATCGAAGGTAATGGCATAGATCTCTTTTCCAAATTTATTGCCTACATACTTTGTAAAGGAGGGCCTATTTTCATTGGCCTGTGTTGTTGTAAAGCCTCTTCACCTAGATGTGGAAACTATTAACAAAACAAGGCCAAGTTATGCTAAAGTCAAGGTATTAGTGGATCTTTTGGCTGACCTACCTAAGAAAATCCATATTATCGAGCATGATGTGACGAAAGAGATAAAAACAGAGTGGGTGACTGTTAGATATGACTATCTGCCCTAATTACTGTAAGGAGTGTAAACTACAAGGTCATGACATGTAGAGAATTCACCCTAAAATATTGGAGCGCAAAAATATCGAGCATTAGGTTACTAAAGAAGTTGTGGTTCAGGATAATAAGGAAGCAGAGAAACATGATGCTCCTTTAATGATACTTAGCAGTGGCAAGGTGGTTGGAAATGTAACATCACAGTGGAAAGAAGTTAAAGACAATAGAGGACAGAACAAAAGCAAACAGCATGAAGCTACTGCTGCAGATGGGAAACAACTTCTTGTTGTGAATGATGCTGCAGTACAATAGGTGAAGGAAGCTGTTGGAAAAGAACTGAAGGATAATGCTACTGCAAGGGGAAAAGAAAATGTGGAAATTTTTTTGGATACTAATGCTACTATCCAAGTGAATGAATTAGTGGGAAATGAATTGATGTTGGTACAGAATCAACCTACTGAACAATTCTCTACTGCTAACAAATTTGCATTGTTACAAAATGATAATGATAACAATTGGGAGAATGAGTTAGAGGAGCAATAATTTGATTTTTCAACTAGAAAAATGGTACAAAAGTCAACCTATCCTAGTTCATCTAGGAGACAAGCATCTAAGTCAGAACCCAAGAAACTGAATCCCAAGGCCCCAGCTTTTAAGCTTAATGAGAATGGGAAACAAAATAATGAAACAGGAGGAGATACAACTCAATGGGTCAACAACACTTTCTGTGCACAAAATCAATCATTTCAAGCTATCCCAACTCAAACTATAGACACACAGGATCCAAATCGATCAACAACTAAATTGATTGAAGGCAAAGTGTGGACTGATCAAACAAAAGATTTCTCAGGAGAAGAAGGTGAATTTAATGAAGATGATGATGGAATTGAAGTTAATGAGGGAGAAGAAGATGAACATGAGGAAGATGAACAAAGTGTGAATCGTAAAAGAGATCTTGTTATCCAAGAACAAGACAAACCAGATGAAGTCCATCATCAAGAAAAGGAACAGAATACTCAACATGAGGAATAGTTGCAAGTAAATATCAAACCTCTTGTAACTCCTACTGAAAAGCAAAAAGGAGATACAACAAATTTTGGAATGGAAGCTACATAGAATACTACTGAAAAAGATGGTATAAATGATCTTGGGTGAACCAAAAAGGCAGATGGGATTAAAGAAAGGGTTTTAATAAGTACCAAGCAATTAGAAGACTTTACTCAAGACAAGAAACAAAGCAAAGAGGCAGAGTTACAGGAATAGGATGCAATTGTGGGGATCCTTAACACTGTACATGATCAAAGTGCCAAAAATAAGAAGGAAAATACAACAACAAAAATCATTCCAAATCCTACAATAACTTTAGTGAGCATACAACATCACGAAAAGTAGACGAGCCAAAAGCTGTTAATAAAGGAAAAGATCTTGATGAGGAATCTACAAATAAGAATTTCCTTAATGTTGTTAGGAAGGGAGACCTATCCCAAAGGATAATTGATCAAGCAAAAAAAGCAAAATCATCAGCGAAAGGAAGAAAAAAACAGATGAAGGAAAACTCAACAGGTCTAGTACCTGGAGTAAAAACAAGGAGGACGATAACAAAATCCATTATTTAGATATGAATGCTATTATATGGAATGTTAGGTCCGTAAATGCTATGCATGCTTTTGAAAGGCTGGTTACAATTAATAGGCAACATCATTTTGAAATCATAGGTATTATGGAGCCAATGCAAGATTCAAACAAGCTGGAATTCTATCGTTGAAAAATTGGACTTGCTCATGCTTTTGTAAACATCTCAAACTAAGTGTGGGCATTCATAGATGAAAGATATGAAGTCCAGGTGGTAATGGACACAGATCAACAAATTACCTTACAACTGCTTCATCTGGAAACTCACATAGAACTGATTGTTACACTTGTTTATGCAAAGTATGACGCGATTGAAAGAATTGAACTATGGGATACAATGTATGCTCTTGCGAGAGATATGACTATTCCTTGGCTCGTTGGGGGTGATTTAAATGTAATATGGGATGAGGAGGAGAAGTTTGGTGGATTACCTGTGTCATTAAATGAAGTAGAAGATTTTCGGCATTGTGTCAATACATGCAACTTGAGTGATTTAGGCTTTAAAGGTAGCATTTATCCTTAGTGGAATGGACGATCAGAAGATGGTTGTATTTACAAAAGGTTAGATCGATGTTTGTCAAACATGGAGTTTCAACATTTTTGGCCAGGCATTAAGGTAAATCATTCGCCAAAAATTGGCTCCGACCACAACCCATGTTGGTTACCTGCAATCCTGTATCTGTCCCAATTAAAAAATCTTTTAGATTTCATGAATTTTTGGACAAAACACAACTCTTTCATGGCAGTAGTAAACGAGAATTGGAATGCTGATTTTTCTGCAAATCCGTTTACTATTTTCAGTCACAAATTGAAGAAGCTTAATTGACTTAGTGGAGTAAAGCAACCTATGGTGATATTTTTCTGAAAATTTTAAGCTTGGAAGAGTTAGTTAGAGTACATGAGGCTCAATTTGAATTTAATCCTACTAAAACACATAGAGAGAGGCTACAGAAAGTTCAAGCAGAATTCATAATATATTTGGCACTTGAGGAAGAATTTTGTAAACAAAAAGCGGGTATGGCTTGGTTTGAAGATGGTGACAGGAACACTAAATTTTTTCATACACAAGTGAATGGTAGAAGAAAGTGGCTACAAATAAGAGGGATCTAGATTAGACATGGATTATGGACAGAAGATAATGACACTATGGCAGAGGAAGCAGTTCTTTTTTTTTCCAAGATCAATTCACTGAAGTTTCAATCCCCACAGATTTCAAGTACTTGACCATGTACCCCTGTTGGTCAATATGGAGCAAAATGAAGATCTCATAAGACAACCATCCAAATAAGAAGTGAAAACTGCTATTTTTGGTTTAAATGGAGAAATTGTAGGTGGTCCGGATGGTTTCACAGGTTGTTTCTTTCACTCATGTTGGAATATTATTGGCGATGACATTTTTGATATGGTGAGAGCTTTCTTCAATGGGAATGAGTTACCTAAGTTTATCACTCATACAAACTTAGTTCTACTGTCTAAGAAAAAATAGGTGAACATATTTTCGGATATGAGGCCGATTAGTTTGAGTAACTTTATCAATAAAGTTTTCTCAGGGGCAATTCATGAAAGGTTAGTTGGCTTACTTCCTATGCCAATTTCTGATGAACAAGCTGGATTTGTGAAAGGAAGAAGCATCGTTGAGAACATTCTTCTAACACAAGAAATCATCACTGATATCTGATTGAGAACCAAGGTAGGCCCAAATGTTCTGATGAAATTGGACATGACAAAAGCCTATGATAGATTATCTTGGCTTTTTTGACTAAATTATTGAGAAAAATGGAATTTCAAGGGAGATTCATTGGCTTTATGTATGGTATTGTTTCTAACATCCGGTAATCTGTTTTACTCAATGGTCAGCCGCATGGATTTTTCAAATCAACTAGGGGTGTCAAACAAGGAGATCCTTTGTCTCCTACTCTATTTATTCTAGCAGCTGAAGCTCTCTCGAGGGGATTGAATTAATTACATAGGAATTTGTACTTTTGTGGATTTGGAATGCCAAAGTGGAGCCCCAAAATTAATCATCTTGCATACACAGACGATACCATCATTTTTTCATCCTAAGATGATACGTCTTTATAGATGATTATGGAGGTTTTAGATGCATATAAATGGCCTCTGGGCAGCTTATAAATAAATCAAAATCTGCTGTGTATCTTCATCAGTCTGCTACTAAGGAAGTGATTGAGAAAGTACAAAGGATCACAGGAATGAGCAGGCAAGAATTCCCATTTACATATTTAGGATGCCCAATATTTTATACCAGGAGAAAGATGGATCATTATCAGGTGTTACTCAATAAAGTATTGGACAAACTACAATCATGGAAGGGGAAACTATTATCAATAGGAGGACGTGCATTTTTGATTTATCATGTTCTGCAAAGCATGCCTATTCATTTACTTTCCGCTGTAAATCCTCCAGCATATGTGATCAATAAGTTACATAAGCTTTTTGCTAGATTTCTTTGTAGTAATTCAGTAGATGGTCGAACTAAGCATTGGGCTTATTGGGATACATTATGCATGCCACAAGAGGAAGGGGGTGTAGGATTTAGGTCCTTACATGATGTGTCAAAGGCACTCTTTTGTAAAGTGTGGTGGAATTTTAGAACAAAGCCATCATTGTGGAGTTCATTTGTGTGTCAAAAATATTGTAAGAAGATGAATGCAATGATTTTTCCATGGCGAGATGGCTCACACGTATGGAGGAAGATGCTTGAATGTAGAGATCTCATAGAACACCAAATTGGTTGGCATACTAAAATAGGGTCGTCTTTATTTTGGTTTGAAAATTAGATAGGCGTTGGGAATTTATATTTTGTGACTCCCCTAGATTTTTATTGTGATGAATCTGTTCATAATGTACATGATGTGGTAGCAAATGGATCGTGGGATGTGGCAAGGATTTACCAAATTCTGCCGCAGGATATTGCATCGCATATCATTGACAATATTGGACCTTTTTTGGTTCAGGATGTGCTCGATAAACCATACTGGATGCTCGAATCATGGGATGACTTCATTGTTAAATCAGCATGGGAATTTTTAAGGAGAAGAAATGATCAATGCAATGCATACAATAAAATTTGGGTGAAAGGTCTACCATTCAAAATAGCATTTTTCATGTGGAAATTATGGAAGAATATGCTGCCTTTGGATGATTAATTTAGGAAGCTGGGATATCTTATGGCTCCATGGCTTCAAAATGCCACTGTTGTACCAGTCCAGAAGAAGAGACCTTCCACCACCTATTTTTTAGATCCTATGGAGCTAACAAAGTTTGGAAGTATTTTCTTTCACGGGCAGGAATTAACATTGAGGGCCTATCTTTACATCAAGCGATTATTAAATGTTGGAATGCTGAAGTGGTACCCAGACTTCAACCTATAATGCCGGCTCTCCCATCGATCATAGTTTGGGAAATTTGGAATGGTAACAAATACGGAGATCTGGTGACTATTAGCAGAGTTATTTATCAGATTTCTACAACACTCCAATCACTGGTTAAGGTAAGGAAATCAAATCTACTTCACTTCCAAACATCTTTGTACATTACCAACAACTCTTACCATATTTACATAGTCACTTACTTCACTTCCAAACATCTTTGTACATTACCAACAACTAGACAATCAATCAAATACATTTGGTACACATAAGAACAATTTGGAGGATCAACCATAACGAGTTTTCTCACATAATTTGGCATCAAAATCTCACTTTAAACTTGACTTGAAGTCTAGTCATTTTAGCACAAAATTTCCATTTTTTTTCACATATCCTCATTTACCAAGAATAACATATTAAACACATTGAGGTACATCCTTCACATATATTTTTGCAACACCCAAATACTTTGAAATAATGAATACTACATAAATCAAATTTCGGACTTATAACATATGCAGGGACACCATGGGAGCTCAATTTTTAAGAAGATGGAGTTTTAGCCATACAGACTGATGATATACTACATGATCTGGTGGTGCAGTGATATTAGTAGGAACAAGGGTACTCCCCTTAGCAACAAGTTCTACCAATCCCTCCATGGGTCAACACATTCTTGTAACAAGTCCTTGGGAAATCCACTCGTACTCAACGGTGGGATCAATCCCTCCTTACATGCTTCGAATTCACGGAGTATGGTATCAAAATTACCAATCTTGAGAATAAGACTTAGAGAGGAAATCAACTCCCTATATTGAGCTATATTGATCTAGAGTATCAAACAAGGCTAAAATTCCTAAATGTCCAAATAGCCTCCAACTTATAGATGTGGTCAACAACACACCGATAAGAAGGAGTCTACTAGACACAGCTCCGAGACATCCTAGGATACTTTAAAACCTTAGGCTCTGATACCAAGTTTGTCACGCCCCAAAATCCGAGGAGCACGGCCGGCGCTCAACCGAGTAAACCCGACCGAGCAAGCCTGTTAGGTCTCATCCTACCCAAACAAACTCATGAATAAATAGGAGATGGACTCCATTAATCAAATTCTATAAACATATCCTTAACGATTTCCATTTCATTTTCATTAGCAACTTCATTCGCCACTCTAAAGGTGTTACAAGTTTTATACATCATTTCCAAACATCAATATTTCTATTTTAATTTCCAATACTCGACACTACCCACAACCTGTCTACGGAGCCTCTAAATACAACTAAATAATAATATGGAAATGCCGGCAACAAGGCTCCGACTATAACTTACACAAATACCAAAATAGACTCCAGAAGAAAAGTGGCATGAGCCACGCAGGGCCCCAAGAGGAAAGGGTCTCACCATTACAGTTGACGGAAAGTGGAGGAGGTGCTACTGTCGGTGGATTAGATTACCTGCTATAGAACCACCTACAATCATAACACGAATGTAGCGGCCCCGACAAAAGGGACGTCAGTACATTTGAATTGTACTGATATATATGAACAAACTTTACCCCAAGTAAGATCAATCAATACATAGATAACAAAAAATAATAGAATCAACAATCAAATACACATGAAAGGTACAATCAAGCAAAACAAGTTTACAATCTCTCCTTTTTTTCCCTTCAACATTTTCACATCAATGATTTCACAATCTTTTTCATAATTTCATTTCAATAGTGATTTCGATCACTTTTCCACCCTTATTAACTCGGCCACCCTTATCACCACAACCCACACCTTATTACTTCGTGTTGCGGCGCGCAACCCGATCCCACCGAACAATCACAATTCACAAACAGCACAACATTAACAACAATTCACGAAGTACAACAACAACAATTCTCAAAGGACAACCACAACAATTCGCAAGAATTTCCGTAGCCATCAATACTATTTTCATCATATTCAACAACTTATATGCATTTTATGTCACAATGATAATTGCCCATGACAAGCCATAGATGTCATTACCACAGTTGTTCCAATTGCATCAACTATGATTTCTTTCCATCATTTGTTACACAGCTCTTACCACATAACACTTTCACAATCACGTTTGATTTATTGTCAATTACTTACACCATTATATTGGAAAAACTTAACCAACAACGTTCAATACATATTAATCACAAGAATTCATAAAATAGGCCATCTTGCCTTAACACCCGTGAAGCAACCAAAATTCACACATAGTTCACATAAATAACATGTACCAATTTCTTGTACTCCAAATAAGGTGACTTTATAAAGGTTAAAGTTAGCCATACATACCTCAAATTCTCCCCTTAATGATACTACAATGTTCCAATACACTTAAGCAATTTTAATCTTTTGGAAAAATTCTTGCAAAATCCTCTTTTGAGTTCTTGAAGGAATTTCTTGAAAATATATTTGTTTTATGAGAAGATTTCATCAATACTAGTGTAGGAATGATGGAATTTCACACCAAGATAATAGAGATTACTTACCTTGAAGATTGGGGGAGTTGAAGGTCTTGAAAGGGTGAAAGAAGAACCCTAAGTTCGTTAAAATGAAATGGGTAAAAATGAACCCCGAAATGAGCATTATAGGCTGTTTCGGGCACCACAGGTGGTGCTGGGAGCTGCCTGTGGCGCTGAAACCAGTAGCTCAAAATTCCTGGCGCCACGGCTAGTGCCCGGCGCTACCCAGGGCGCTGGCGACGGAAGGTACACGAAAATGGTCATAACTTTCTGTATACACCTCCAAATGATGATCGGTTTGATGTGTCGGAAACTAGACTCAAAGATATTTAATTTGATAGGTTGTTCATCCCACAACTCTTTATATACACGAAGATATGCTCTTCCAAAGTGAGGACTTGTGCAAACTCATTTGAAATCTTAGTCTATTATGAAATCTTCCAACTTGGCTTAGACTTAGGCTTACCTTTGGACCTCACATCACTTATTTCATGACTTATACACTTATTACCATATGCAATTGATATCCATTATATCATTAATCCTCATTTTCACACAAAATAAAATAATTAGCCTACCTTGGCACCTCGAAATCTTAAATTACTTAGAAAAAATTTTCCGGGGCTTTACATTATTAAATGCACTGAAAGCAATGAAGAGACTCCTTGGGATTCCCATTCACTGAATCCAATGGAGTTCCCTTACATACATAGACAATGATGTAAGAAATTGGGCTACATTGGCAATTTATGGAGCCGAACAACAATTGGACGGAACATGGCTAAACATGCAATCAAAAGGTATCGCTGACTTGGGCTTTTATGCAATGTCAAGGTTTGGAAATAATTGGGCTAGTGTTGGCTACATATACTGACTACAAGTGAACACAACTGGAGTGGAAGCACAGGCATGCTTCTCATGGGCTATTTTTTTAGTATACAATGGTTAGTAGTACTTGTGATGTCAATTTTGAGTGATTTACTCAATTTTGATAATAGGGTACATGTATTTTACAAATTTTATGCTTTACATTTCGTAGGACATCAAGAAAAAAAACCTAAACCCAAAAACCCCCCAAAAAACCTCAAAAATTCTTTGTCTTCTCTCTAGGAAGAATGGTAAATAGTCATTCTGTCACTATTCATCAGCCATATTTCCTGATTTTGGCAAGGTAACACCACAAAATTGGTCACCAAAGAACCTCCTTCTCTTTGTGAATAATCTCCCCTTGATTTTATTTCAAAACCATTAACCAAACGCATCAGATCTTAATTTCTTCTTGTTCGAGTTACTGTAGCATAGCGTGTTCATGAGCAAGCTTTAAGGTTACTGCCAATTCTAACATGAAGGATTGTTGAAGAACATCGTTTAATTTGTGAATCATAGTTTTGCAGCAAAAAAGTAACCATCGCAACAGATTTCAAATCACTTTTGATCTACTGTAGCATCGAGTAGCTTTTGCAAAAAGGTACTGCCTAATTTTCATGTCGTAAAGGTGAGGTAGTGATATGGAGTACTGAAAAAACCATAGTTTCTTAGTTTAGCCTTTGATTTTCATTTGATATGAAGGCCACTGTAGCTGGACAGAATCTGGGATTTTTTAGAGGAGAAACAAGTTGTTTCATTGACGATGTTCATGGCCTTTATGGCCGGCGACCAGTCACTTCCAATGGATGGTCTGCCCTCCCAAGCACCCCCCTCCATCCCTGACAACACCACAATAATTCACAAGCCATTAGATTATTCAAACATTTTGACACCAGCCACGATCAATGCAGCAACTCAAGGAACTACGTCCAAACAGTGTTCTGTTGATCCAATTACTTTTCGTCGACTAGTGTTCTGTTAAGGACATCCTATTGTGAAATTCACTGAAGCTGAGGTAGATCGAATGAACGAGATTAAAGGACTGAATCACACAGTAGTGTGTAAATTTGCTTATGGATGGCCTGAGCTTAACTAAATACGTAGAATTATCCCGATTCAATGTAGAATCAAAGGCGATTGTACTATTGGACACCATCGGGATAGGCATGTGTTAATACGATTGAATGTATGACAAGATTTTGTAGAATTCTCATCGAAGAGTTTCTATTACGTAAAAGACAAGGCTGTCAATGAATACCAATTGATAACGTTGATATATGATGCTAAATTCAAAGTCGACGAGGAAACACCTAAGGTAATGGCTTGGATATCGTTTCCAAATTTTCTACCAACTTATTTTGTGAAAGAATGTTTATTTTCATTGTCATATGATGTGGTAAAGCCAATGCATCTTGATTTGGCTACTATTAACAAGATAAGGCCAAGTTGTGCACGAGTTATGGTATTAGTTGATTTATTAACTGATCTTCCTAAAAAGGTTTGTATGGATATTGTTAATGAGGCAACAGGGCTAGTGAGAACTCAGTGGGTGATGGTTAGGTACGATTACCTACCAAAATACTATAAAGAATGTAAGTTACAAGGACATGATAGGATGGAATGTTGGAGAATTAATCCTGAGTTAAAGGAAAGCAAAATTGTCCAGTAGCAGGAAAATGCAGAAATAGTGCGACTAGGAAATATGAATCCTACAAAACATGATGCTGCATTAATGATCCTTACTAGTGGTAAGGTAGTTGGTAACTTAGGCCCTCAATGGAAGGAAGTTTGTGATAATAGGGGACAAAATAAGGGTAAAAAATTGAAGGTAGTATTGCAGAAGGAAAAGAAATAGTTGCTGTAGAAACTGAAATGGAAAAACAGTTGCAAACAACCAACCAATTTGCTGTGTTAGAAGTTGAGGATGGTGAGCTTAATGAGGATAACCAACTGGCAGTTGTGGAGGAAGTTCCAGTTCAAAAAAGCAAAGATCAAATAATTAATGAAGCAAAAAAGCTGAATAGAGATGCATCAGAGTTTAGTCCTAAATCTAATGGGATTGCAGATTCGACAAACGGTAACAATGTTGAGTTTATTGGACATGGGAATGAAGTTCAACTCATAACTGATCGAGGGATTCATAAAGAGTCTACTACACATTGGGTAAATGGAGTAGTTGCAGAAAATATGGAAACAAATCAATCTTGTCAGGATGTCCCTTCTCAATTTGTAGACAATGACAACAATGTCAATAACGAGAAAAATGCAGCATTTTTGCAGCAACGGGTACAAAGAACAGTTGTGGATAATTTAGTTGCTACTAATACTTCATGTCAAGATGTTCCATCCCAAGACTCCCAGGTTGCAAATACCATGATAAATGGTGTCCAGATATTTCAGTTAGGTGAAAGAAAACTATGGAATTGTCAAATTGAAGAGTACGCAGAAAAAGGGGAATTGATAGGAGATGATGAGGAGAGTGGTGACTTAGAAAAAGAAGACCAATATGGAGAAGAAGAACAAAGTGTGAATGAACAATGATTACAAGCTGTGACAACAAGCAAGGACAATCAACATGCCAATGGACATCAAACAGTGGTTACTAATACAACTGAAGTAGTAGAGAAATTTACAAATGCGGAGAATGCTCTTTTGAATGACCCTGGTGGAACAAGAGAAGACAATATGGCTACAGATATTGCAAGAACCAGTACACACAATTATCTACAACCTGTATTAAATCAAAAAAGTGAACAACTACAGCAGAGGTAACTTCGACAAATAGGTACAGATATTGTTCTTTTAAAAATAACTATTCCATTAGATGCGTCTGCAATAAAGGGAAAGGAATAAAAAGGAAGTACTACCAAAGCTATGATTACTAACAAAATGACAAAACAACTGGGAGTTCAACAAAAATATCAGGATGAGGAGGACAAGTCAGGAGGTAAAGGGAAGGACTTAGATGCAGAATCAACAGCACAAAACTTTAAGAATATGGCGAGGCAAGGTGATTTATCTTCAAGAGTAATTGAGCAAGTTAAATCTATTGGGAAGGCCAAGAAGAAACAGATCAAAGATAACCAAAGTGTAGTACCACCTGGGGTTCAAACAAGAAGAACCCTTTCTAAATCTCATAACCAATGATGAAGGCAATTTTTTGGAATGTGAGATCAGTGAATACAAAGAAAGCCTTTGAGAGGCTTATCAACATGCAAAGGCAAAATAAATTTCAATTCATAGGGATCATGGAACCAATGCAAAAAGCAAGGAATATAGAGTGGTATAGGAGAAAGATTAGAATGCTACAAGCTTTTGTCAATGTGTCAAATAAAATATGGGTGTTTGTAGATGAAGACCACGTAGTTGATATTATGATTGACATGGATCAATAATTGACTCTCAAGTTAACAAATATGGACACTAAATCTTCCTTCATTGTCACCTTCGTGTATGCAAAGTGCAATTCTATTGAACGTGTTGAGTTATGGGACAGTTTGTATGCTCTTGCAACTGATATGTCTCTACCTTGGCTTGTAGGAGGCAATTTCAATGTTATTTGGGATGAAGAAGAAAAGTTTGGTGGCCTTCCCGTACAAATAAAAGAAGTTATTGATTTTAGACATTGTGTAAATATGTGCAACCTATTCGATTTGGGTTTTAAAAGGAGTATATACACTTGGTGGAATGGTCAAGGTGACGATGGGTGCATTTTTATGCAACTTGACAGATGCCTAGCCAATGAAGAATTTCAAAAGATGTTTGCAGGATTAGAAGTTGCCCATCTTTCTAAAACTAGTTCCGACCACAGCCCAATGATGTTTAGTGTCAATTCCTCTACAGTGCCGATCAAGAAGACATTGAAATTCCTTAATTTCTGCACTAAGAATGATTAATTTAAAGCAGCTGTAGCAGAAAACTGGAAGGCAGACTTTCAAGCGAACCCTTTTACTTTGTTTAATCACAAGCTCAAAAAGGTGAAGAAGGCTCTTTCGATTTGGAGCAAGGCTACACATGGCAATATTTTCCAAAAGATTGCGAGTTTGGAAAAAGTTATCTTAGTCCATGAAGCACAGTTTGAATTGAATCCTTCACTTAAAAACAGAGAAAGGCTAATGAAAGTTCAAGCATAATTCATAACATTTTTAGCTTTGGAGGAGGAATTTTGGAAGCAAAAAGCAGGAACGGCATGGTTCAAAGATGGTGATAAAAACACTATGTTTTTTCATGCTCATGTAAATGGAAAACGAAAAAGATTGGAGTTGATGAGAATTCAAATAGCGATGGTAATTGGATAGAAGATACTGCCTCTATGGCGAATGAAGCTGTCAAATTTTTTCCTGCTCAATTCCACGAAGAAAGGGTTCCTGAAGATTTTCGGATACTTGATCATGTACCAAACCTAATCAGTGATGAACAAAATGAAGAACTCATGAGGCAGCCTACAAAAGAAGAAGTGCAGACAACAGTTTTGGGTCTAAAGGGAGAGAGTTCAGGGGGGACAAATGGTTTCACTAGATGTTTTCTCCATACATGCTGGGATATAGTTGGTGATGATGTATATGACATGGTTAGAGTGTTCTTCAATGGGCAGCAACTACCAAGAATTGCGACCCATACGAACTTGGTTCTATTGCCTAAGAAGAAAGAAGTTTTTAGATTTTCGGATATGAGACCAATTAGCCTAAGCAATTTTATAAATAAAGTCTTCTCGAGAGTTATTCATGAGAGGATAGCGGGTATGCTCCCTAATCTAATTTCAGAAGAACAAGCGGGCTTTGTAAAGGGGAGAAGCATCGTAGAGAATGTTTTGCTAACTCAAGAAATTATCACAGATATTAGAATCAGAACAAATGCAGGGCCTAATGTGGTGATAAAATTAGACATGACTAAAGCCTACGATAGACTATCTTGGCTTTTCTTGACTAAGATTTTAAGAAAGATGGGATTTGGAGAAAGTTTCATAGGTTTGGTGTTTGACCTTATTTCAAACAATGGGTATTCTGTGATGTTAAATGGACAGCCTCATGGTTTGTTCAATTCGACAAGAGGAGTGAAGCAAGGAGATCCTTTATCTCCATCACTGTTTATCCTAGCAGCTGAAGCATTGTCAAGAGGTTTGAATGCGCTACATAGGAAGTCAAATTTTAGAGGGTTTGGAATGCCTAAATGGAGCCCAAAAACCAACCACCTTGCATATGCCGATGATATGATTATTTTTTCCTCCTCTAATGCTTCATCTTTGAAATTGATAATGGATGTGTTATCTGCATATGAAAAAGGTTCAGGTCAGTTAATCAATAAATCAAAATATGCAGTTTATATACATCATCATGCACATGAGAGAGTAGTGAACAAAGTCCAAAGGATAACTGGCATAAATAGAAAAGACTTTCCTTTCATTTATCTTGGCTGTCCTATTTTGTACACTAAAAGAAAAATGGATCATTATCAAGATCTCATCTCCAAAGTCATGGATAAACTACAATCATAAAAAGGTAAGTTGATGTCGATTGGTGGTAGAGCTATATTGATATCACACGTACTGCAAAGTATGTCGATACATTTGCTTTCAGCAGTTAATCCCCCTTCCTATGTTATAAACAAGCTTCATAAAATGTTTGCGCAATTTTTTTGGAGTAATGTTGTGGGTACAAAGAGAAGACATTGGATATCTAGGGACAAATTGTGTTTGCCGTATGAAGAGTGAGGAGTAGGATTTCGATCACTGCATGATGTCTCCAAGGGTTTATTTTGTAAGTTATGGTGGAACTTTAGAACAAAACTAAGTTTATGGAGTTCATTCATGAGTCAAAAGTGTTGCAAGAAGCTCAATCCTATAATTGTTCCTTGGCGTGATGGATCACATATATGGAGGAAGATGTTAGAATGTAGAGATCTTGTCGAACATAAAATTGGATGGCATTCGAAAATGGGTTCGTCACTTTTTTTGTATGAAAACTGGACAGGGCTTGGAGTTTTATACTTTGTGGTACCTCCAGATTTTGTAATAGATGAGACTATTAATAATGTTTATGAGGTTTTACAAGATGGCGTATGGGATGTTGATATTCTGACGCAGGTCTTGCCAGAGGATATAACTGAACATATCATGAATTGTATTAAACCACCAGCTACTTCTGAGGGGTTAGATAAACCATACTGGATGTTGGAATCAAGAGGGGAATTTTCAGTAAAATCTGCTTGTGATTTTTTGAGAAGAAGAAATGATCGTGCAATTTCATATAGTAAAATATGGGTAATAGGATTGCCATTTAAAATATCATTGTTCTGGTGGAAGGTTTGGAAAGCAAAGCTGTCTCTAGACGATTTGGATACTGTATGCCATCGAAATGTTGGTGTTGTGGTCAACAACAGGAATCCCTGACACATCTATTTTTTACATCAGTTGCAGCTACAAAAGTTTGGAATTTTTTCCTAACAAATGCTGGAATCAGTATACAAGGCTTAACACTACACCAGGCAATAGTTAGGTGTTAGAAAAGAAAAGTGATACCTCGATTGTAGCCTATCATAGAAGCACTACATGCGATCATTTTGTGGGAATTATGGAAAAGAAAAAACAGTCAAAAATATGGTGAGGTGGTCACACTTAATCGAGTTATATATCAAGTTACTACTACTCTAAAGTCCCTTGTCAAGTTTAGGAAGCCAGCTATTCAAAATGTACCTCACAATTGGCCTAACCTAATTCATAAACTGGAACAGTTTTCTCCCGCTTTGAAGGTGACAAAAGTAGTATGAGATTGCCTCCGGAAGGATGGATTAAGGTTAATACGGATGGTGCAAGTAGGGAAAATAATGGAAGGTGTTCAATAGGATATGTACTGAGAGATGAGGAAGGATATGTAATACATGCACTGGGAAAGGAAATTCCTCAAGCTACAAATAATGAGGCAGAAGCTATTGCAATCTTAGAGGCAATGAGAGTTTGTGCAGACCATCGAGTAACACATATTATGCTACAAACAGATTCAATGTTATTAAAGAATTTGGTTGAAGGAATTTGGGTAGCCCCCTGGAATCTGAAGGGCTATGTAGAGGAGATTAAAAAACTGATAGAGGAATGCCATGTTCAAATTTCACATATTCTGAAGGAAGGAAATAGTCTAGCTGATCATTTAGCTAATCTTGCTTTGGATAGAGGGGGATATGGAAGCTACTAGTTTTGAACAGCTAGACTCTCAAAGTAGAAGGATTGTAAACTCAGATAAGATGCAATGTCCCTACTTGAGGGTAAAGGCTGCCAAGAACTAGAGGAGAAACAAACTGATATCAAGAGGGTGAAAAGTTCTCAATGGAAGTACTGCAATCAAATCTGTAAAGAGGAGATTTTAGAACTTAATTTAGTCACTTACTTGGTATTTGTTTTCAAGGGTACCATTACTGAAAGACACATTGTGTAGCAGCAACAAAAGAGATGGAGTAGGAGTTTATTTAGGAATAAATTTTACTACAAGGCTCATATTGCAAGCGATGAGATAGGAAGGAAGGATACTGGTG
This sequence comes from Nicotiana glauca, assembly GCA_026770625.1. Classification (NCBI taxonomy): domain Eukaryota; kingdom Viridiplantae; phylum Streptophyta; class Magnoliopsida; order Solanales; family Solanaceae; genus Nicotiana; species Nicotiana glauca. The sequence continues at coordinate 74,567 of MU737429.1, read as the reverse complement.
AGTACTGATGCAGTTGGAACAACTGCCAATTCAACCAAAGTGTTGGCAAGTGGAAAAGTAGTTGGCAAGTTTACTATTAATCATGCACAACAAGAGTGGATGCAAGCAAGGAAAAATAAGTATCAACGTGATAAAAGAGGGCACATTATTGAAGATAATCAGGAAAAGGAAATTGACAAGGGTAAAGGTAAGACCAAGCTTGAAGAAGTTGTGTCAAAGAACAAATTTAATGCACTGGAGGTATAGGAAGTTCAGAATCCTACTCTACAAATCACGGAGGGCAAAGGAGAGGATTACAACAATGGTAATAAGAAGGAACAATTTGAAAGGCAAGCCAAGAAGGTATAGGAGAAGGCAAGGGGAACTAAGGAAGAAAAGTTGAATATAATCCTAATGCTACTGGGAATGGGACAACTAAGCAGGAGTTAAAACATATGAAGAAGGAGGTAGTTGAGAAAGTTTTGGAAAATTCTATCAATCCTAGTCCTAGTGGGACTCCTTTAATTAATTCTAAAAGGGGTCAAGAATTGGTTGAATCTACTGTTCCTATTGGGGAAAGAATCAACAAAGAGTCGACTATTGAATGGGTGCATAGGAGGTTTGGTACTAGCAAGGAGGAGCTAAGGCAACTTAACGTTACTACAAACCATTCTTGTAAGGATATACCATCACAAACCCATGGTGATTCTGGGTAGTTAGAGGATATTAATGAGGTTAATTCTGATAAAGTGCTATGGAGTGAGGAGGTTGAGGTGATAGATGAACAACAAGGAACAACAAAGGCTATAGTGGACAAAGAGGAAAGGGACAACAAACAAGTGCAAAAAACTAGAAAAAAAGGACAACAATTTAATTCCATCTTCATTTTATTCTACCACATATCATCATAGAGTATGTTATAAACTCTGTGATGATCATCGAATATTTGGTCCTTTCAAGTTCATATTTTTTACATACTTCTTAGTAGGCGAGGCTTTTTCTTTGCCTCAATAGGATTAGTAAGGTAAGGTTTAGCCCGATTTCAGTTACCTTGGTACTATGCCTTTGGAAAAGAAAGAAAGATTTTTTCCAAAAAAAAAAAACGCGCGCCTAGAGGGAGAAGCTTAGCCATGGCCGCGCCGGCCACTGCCCAGCCTTCAACGGAGGTTGGGTAGTTGTCTATCAACACTACACCAATCCCACAATCATCTACTAATCCAAAAATAATCCAAACATACTCAAATCTGCTCCAGCCACAAGCATTAAGTGCTACCATGCACGTAACTAGCGTAAACCTAAAACCAGTCGAGGTTTTACATGGTGAACCAATGGTGAGATGGAAGAAATGAGAAGTTAAACAATCCATACTACAACAAGGATTACATCTGGCAGTTCTGGGCAAATTCTCCTATGGAAAACCTGTGATCCAAGAGTTGAGGAAGGCAATTCCAATTCCATGTGAGCTTAAGGGATCGTGTTCAGTTGGTTTAATTGAAGAGTCTCATGTTTTGATCAAGCTATCATTGATGGAGAATTATATTCACTTGTTATTGAAGCTAGCCTTTTATTTGAAAGCTCAAGGTGAATTCTGGCAGATGAGATGCACAAAGTGGAGTCCATGGTGGTCTGCTGATATTGAGACACCAATAGCGATTGCTTGGATTTCGTTTCAAGATCTTCCTCCTAATTTCTTTGGTAAGGAGTTTGTATTTTCTTTGGCTAATGCAGTAGGTAGACCATTACATGTTGATTCGGCTACACAAAATGGCACACGACCTAGTTGTGCTAAGGTTAAGGTGGAGGTAAACCTACTTGCAATAATGTCTCAAAGAATCAAGATTATAGAGGAGGCGGATGAAACTGGGCCTAAAGAATCTAAATGGATTAAAATAAGGTATGATTATACGCCTAAGTATTGCAAGACATGTAAGAAGAAAGGTCACAAAGAAGAGGAATGCTGGGTTGTTCACCCATAACTACATAAAAATTTAGATGGTGAAGGCAAGGATCAAGGCAAGGAGAGGGAGGTACTGGCGAGTACTGATGCAGTTGGAACAACTGCCAATTCAACCAAAGTGTTGGCAAGTGGAAAAGTAGTTGGCAAGTCTACTATTAATCATGCAAAACAAAAGTGGATGCAAGCAAGGAAAAATAAGTATCAACGTGATAAAAGAGGGCACATTATTGAAGATAATCAGGGAAAGGGAATTGACAAGGATAAAGGGAAGACCAAGATTGAAGAAGTTGTGTCGAAGAACAAATTTAATGCACTGGAGGTAGAGGAAGTTCAGAATCTTACTCTACAAATCACGGAGGGCAAAGGAGAGGATTACAATAATGGTAAGAAGAAGGAACAATTTGAAAAGCAAGCCAAGAAGGTACAGGAGAAGGAAAGGGGAACTAAGGAAGAAAATTTGAATCCTAATCCTAATGCTACTGGGAATAGGACAGCTGGGCATGAGTTAAAACGTGTGAAGAAGGAGTCAGTTGAGAAAGTTTTGGAAAATTCTATCAATCCTAGCCCTAGTGGGACTCCTTCAATTAATTCAAAAGGAGGTGAAGAACTGGTTGAATCTGCTGTTCCTATTGGGGAAAGAATCAACAAAGAGTCGACTATTGAATGGGTGCATAAGAGGTTTGATACTAGCAAGAAGGAGCTAAGGCAACTTAACGTTACTACAAACCATTCTTGTCAGGATATACCATCACAAACGCATGGTTATTCTGGGCAGTTAGAGGATATTAATGAGGTTAATTCTGCTAAAGTGCTATGGAATAAGGAGGTTGAGGTAATAGATGATCAACAGGGAACAACAAAGGCTGTAGTAGACAAAGAGGAAAGGGACAACAAACAAGTGCAAAAAAATGGAAAAACTGTAGATGCTACAGTAAACACTAGAATACAATCTAGGGTTGACTGTAATTCGAGCTCTATTGATTCAAAACTTGGAAAATCAATTGTAGGGGATAAAGGAGCATTAAAGGAAGTTGGAAATCAAAAGGGATCAGCTTAAGGATCACGGAGCAAAAAAAGAGGTAATGGAACAGTAAACCCTAGTAAAACTGGGGAGATATTGGCATATGTTGATGGGGTTCCGGTTTATGCTTTGGAGAACGGACTTGATGACAATGATAGGTTACGAAGGAAACAGTGTGCCAGGAGCAACAAACAATTCATGGGAAGGTTCCTGATCCCAATGGAACAGTAAATTCTACATGTTTTGCTACAGTAACTCCTGACCTAGGATCTGTGTATGCACTTCAATTCAAATTGATGAAGGACAATTTAGGGAATATGGAGAGAAATATAGATCAACAAGGAGCAGCTCTAACTCCTTATGAACCAGCTGAACAAGCCATTGTTACAAGGGAGATAGGGTAGGTGGAAACACTACCAGTGGGATATGCATCAGGGACTGGATCACCAATGCAAATCCAAATCAGTGTGCCATTGAGGACTCTAAACCATGTACTTCATGACATTATTACTCACAAAGAGCGGCCAAATGATATTCAGAATAACTTGATTGATCAACAAATGCGATTTGAGGGTGAAGAAGATGATAAGTCAACAACTGAAAGTTTTAAGGCTGTTGCAAGGGGTGGGGATTTGTCTCCAAAATCAGCAGCTAGAAGTGGAAGGAAAGGAAAGAAAAATCAATCTAAAGAGCCACAAGCACCTACTAGAATTTTTCCCAAGAGGGCAACCTCTACTACCCCAAGATGAAGATCAAAACTCTTACATGGAATATAAGGTCTGTCAAAATACAGCAGGCCTTCCAAAGAGTTATCAACATGCAGAAGGAACATGGATTTTTTTATTGTTGCACTCATGGAGCCATTACAAAAGAAGAGGTTTATTCAGAAATATAGAAGAAGCCTGGGTATGGATGCTGCAATTTCTAATGTCAATGGAAAGATTTGGTTATTTTTTTATGCTGGGGTTGAATGGGATCTATTGATTGATACTGAGCAACAGATGACTATCAGAGTGTACCATCAAGATCTTGGTAAGTACATGATGATGACTTTTGTATATGCTAAATGTTGTGCTTTGGAAAGGTTAGAATTATGGGAAAATTTGTATTACTTGGCTAGTGATATGGAATTGCCCTGGTTAGTTTGGGGGGGGGGATTTCAATATTGTTCTTGGAGAGGAGGAGAATATAGGGGGGTTACCAGTATATCCTCCCGAGTATGAAGACTTTACCTTTTGTGTTAATTCATGTTCCTTGTTTGATCTTTGATATAAGGGCAGCCCTTTTACTTGGTAGAGTGGGAGGCCAAATGAGGAGTGCATCTTTAAAAGACTAGATAGAATTCTAGTCAATATGCCTTTCCAAAACTTATTTCCTACAATAGAGGTGGAGCACCTTATTAGAACAGGATCAGATCATGCTCCTTTTTTGATGAGTTATGGAGAGGATGCTATGAAGTTTGTTAAACCTTTCATGTTCTTGAACTTATAGGCAAAACACGAATTGTTTATGGATGTGGTGAGGCAGAATTGGATGGCTGATTTCATAGGAGATCCTTTGTTGATGTTCAAACAAATGTTGAAAAGGGTTAAGATTGCTCTTTTCAAATGGAGTAAACTAACCTATGGGAACATTTTCAAGCAGCTTACTATCAGGGAAGATGTGGTGAGGATCAAGGAGATGTTCTTTGAGGGAGATCCCTCAAGTGAGAATAGGATAGTAATTCAACAAGCTCAAGCTATGTTGAAGAAGTACTTGAATATTGAGGAACAATACTGGAAACGAAAGGCAGGTATGACTTGGTTTGAAGAAGGAGATAGAAACACAAGGTTCTTTCATAATTGTGTGAATGGGAAGAGGCAAAAGTTAAAACTAAAAAAGATCCAAAATAGTTATGGCTCATAGATGGAAGATCATGATAAGTTATCTGAAGCGACTGTAGAATTTTTTCAGAAACAGTTCATGAAAGAGGGAGATCCTACAAGCTTTGAGTTATTGCAAAATGTACCTATATTGGTGACAAGGGAGCATAATCTTGAATTATGCAGGTTGCCTAGTATGGAAGAGGTCAAGGCTGTTGTTTTTGCATTGAGCAGTGAAAGTACAAGTGGTCCAGATGGTTTCTCAGGTTTGTTCTTTCAAGTTTGCTGGGATATCGTGGGGCATGATATTCATTCTATGTTAGTATTGTTCTTTAAGGGTAGTCCTTTACCTAAATCAATAACACACACTAACCTTGTATTACTGCCTAAGAAGACACAAGTTCAGACATTTTCTGACCTTAGACCTATTAGTTTAAATGATTTTGTTAACAAAGTGTTCTCAAGGGTGGTTCATGATAGACTTGAAAAGATATTGCCTTCATTGATTTCCTTAAAGTAGTCTGGTGTTGTCAAGGGGAAGAGTATCTTTGAAAATATTTTCTTGACTCAGTAAATTGTTACTGATATTAGACTGAGAGGTAAGCCGGTTAATGTTGTGATCAAACTTGATATGGCCAAGGCATATGATATGGTGTCTTGGAAATATTTAATGCATGTTCTGAGAAGGATGGGGTTTGCATAATGTTTCATAAATATGGTATGCAACCTTATTTCTAATAATTGGTATTTAGTTATGGTAAATGGACAGGCTTCTGGATTTTTTCATTCAACAAGGGGTGTGAAGCAAGGAGACCCTCTATCACCAGCCTTGTTTATTCTTTCAGCATAAGTGTTGTCAAGATCTTTGAACAAGTTGTTTGAGGATAGGTAGTTTAGAAGCTTTGGGATGCCAAAGTGGTTTGATCCATTGAATCATTTAGCTTATGCAGATGATACTATTATTTTTGTATCTGCTCATCCTTACTCTCTTTGGAAGATAGTTGATATCTTGGCATGGTGTGAGAACACATCTGGGCAGATGATCAATAAGGCAAAGAGTTCCTACTATATGCATTCAAAGGTTTCTAGAGAATTGGAGTATGTAGTAGCTAATATCACTGGTTTTTCTAAGGGTAGCTTTCCATTTACATACCTTGGATGTCCAATTTTTTACACAAGAAGAAGGAAGGATTATTATAATGATTTGATTTAGAATGTAAAGGCAAAGTTGCACTCATGTAAGGGGAAACTGCTATCATATGGAGGTAAGGCTACATTGATCTCAAGTGTACTGCAAAGTATACCAACACACATACTATCAGTGCTTGATCCAACAGATAATGTGATTGAACATCTTCATAAAACATTTGCAAGATTTTTCTGGAGCAACAAGGAAGAGGGGAGAAGTAGGCATTGGACAAAGTGGCTGAACCTATGTCTCCCTAAGGAGGAAAGAGGGATAGGTTTTAGGTCATTGTTTGATGTCTCAAAGGCATTATTTGCAAAATTTTGGTGGAGATTCAGAACATCAAAATCAGTATTGTCCAATTTCATGTGGAATAAATATTTCAAGAAGGAGCTGCCTACTGTGGTTCAGTATAAGGAAGGATCACATGCTTGGAAGAAAATGTTAGAGGAAAGAGATAAGGTGGAGCATGAAATTCTATGGGAGATGAATAGGGGTTCTACTAGTGTATGGTATGAGAATTGGACTGGACTGGGAGCATTGTGTCATATGGTACATCCAGAGTTTCCTATAAATGAAGATCTACAAGAGGTGGCTAAATTAAGAGATGAGGATCAGTGGAATGAGGCAATACTGGATCAAAACTTCCCATTGGAGATTGCTGATTATATTAGACAAGAGGTTCATTTTGCAGATATTGATGAATATTGGGATACTTCAAGGAGGATGCCTACACCCTCAGGTAAGTTTACAGTGAGTAGTGCATGGAGGATTTTGGGACATAGAGAACCACGTAATCCATACTTTGCAAAGCTATGGACAAAAGAACTACCTTTCAAAATCTCATTCTTCTTATGGAAAGTTTGGAAAGGTAAAGTACCTACTGATAACTTATGGAGTAGAGGGGGATACATGGTAGTTTCTAAGTGTTGGTGTTGCATACCATCACAAGAGGACTCTTTTCAGAATCTGTTTTAAACAAGTAGTATTGCAAGTAAAGTGTGGAAGACCTTTTCTCAGGCTGCAGGTTTGGTCATGAACATGGTGCAGGTGCATCAGGTTATAAGGGAAAGGTGCAATGCAAAGTGTTGCCCTAAGCTCAGACCTTTGTATCAGGCAGCTCCTGCAGTAATTTTATGGGAGCTTTGGAAGAGAAGGAATACAATTAAACATGGGGGAACAATTTCTTGTAGTAGAGTTATTCATGAGGTTAAAAAAACTCTATACTATTTGGTGAATGTGAGGTATCCATCGCTGCCTGTGATTCCATTATTATGGCCTGAGATGATCAAATTCTTTGATCATTACAAACCAGTAGTTGTTACTAGGAGAGTTACATAGCAATTTCTATATGAGGGGTGGTTCAAGTGCAATACAGATGGAGCATCAAGGGGCAATACGGGTCCTAGCTCTTATGGCTTTTGTGTTAGAGATCATAAAGGAAACTTGATCTTTGCTAAGGCAAGGGAGATAGGGGAGACTACTAACGTTGTTGCTGCGGCTAAAGCTATTGTGGAAGGGCTGGTGTACTGTGTGGAGATGCAGTTGCATCCTTTAATTATGGAGACATATTCTTTGGTGATAAGGAAGATAATTTATGAGGAATGGGAGACACCATGCATTATAGGTGCAGAAGTGAGGAGGATCAAGGAGATAAAGAACTCATACAATGTGGTGTTTCAACATGTGATGAGAGAAGGCAACAGGGTTGCAAATGTTTTAGCTAACATTGTTTTTTGTTTTGCAGGTACAGTCAATTTTAATACATCCCAGGAGTTGCCATCTGAAGGAAATGTGTTAATTAACATGGACAAATCTCCGATTCCTAATCTACGGATTAGGATTGCTAAGAGGAAAGCACCAGATTGATGAACACATTGCCTGTTGCACTACCTAGCCCATATCAAGTATTTCTGGGCATTGTTGAATAACTTCTCAGTGGTATTAGCATGGCCTCATGCTCAATCTAGGGGTTATTTAACAGGGCTTATAAGGTTCCAATTGCAGGTTATGGTAGATATTTCTTTAACAACACAAGGTACTCATCTACACTTTCCAAAAAGAAAACATAGGTTGGATACAAGTTTGATTTATGTTGTTTTCTACTGTATAACTATGGGGTGTTTCTCAGTGGTATTAGTATGTTTTATTACTCATTCTCAGGATGCTTTATGGTTATGGGGTGGAAGAATACAAGTGACTTGGAAATTAATTAGAAATAGGCTCAGTAGCAAAGAACTGATGCACAGTAGTGTTGTGCATTGCATAACCTTGTTTGAAAACATAATGTTTGAGTTACTGGCTTTCTTAAGGATTTGGAATGTGATTGTGTGTCAACATTGGGAGCCTAGAGTAGTCTTTACTGGTCCATTACATATACAGGAAGCTATAGATCTGCAGAAGTTACACAGCAGGAGCAGTAAGCCTGTGCATTGCACATTGTTAACGTTGTGCAGGTCTGTCATAAGGAAGCAATTTTGGATTTAATATCCATTACCTAGGATACAGTTGCACACTCATGAAGCTGCAACTGAACTATGGAAGTCTCATGCAAGATTGTTGCATCTTTGTTCCCTTATGATTAGGTTTTTCATACCTAGTGTACTGTATTGTCATTATTCAGTGGTATGTCACACACTCAATCTGGAGATGATACTGCAATATACAAGGCATGCTTGATAAGGGATCATACGATACTATCTATCTATGTTGAGCTGAATGAACATCTTTGGAGTCTTATAGGTTTGCTGAGTTCAAGAGGTTTGTGTATTGGTTTGGAATTCAATTTGGTCTTTGGAATGCATACTTTGGCACTTGGTGAGAGATGTATAGGTGCTACTTGGTATTTGCCATTGCCATTTGGATTAACATACACAGACATGAGATGGACTTATGCTGCAATTCATGGTATAATAGTTAGTTCAGTAGATCATTACATTCTATCTCTAGTAGTAGTAGCTAGTAACTCATTGCTTTTTATATGGTTTTTTGGACACGTTGTAAACTTTGGACCCTATTTGGGATTTTATTTTTATATTAGCCACTAGGCAGCCTGCCTAGTGGGATATTTGCTAAAAAAAAACCCTAAACAAAATATGTATTACTGTTCTATCTTGTGAAGAATCTTCCATTAGTGGTATTAATGCAATGCTTTCATTCCATTGGAAGGAACTTACAACTGGGAAGTAGTACAAGCCATGGAAGCTTTAACAACAAAGTTTACATTGGTAAATTAATTGGGAGACTCAAAATAAAAGAAGAAAGCTGGGTACTTTGGGATAGTCAATGCAACAAGAAAAAGAGAGAGGGGCAACATCGAAGTCAGCCATCATGAGTCTTGAGTGCAAAAATAACACTCCCTCAATTACCACAAGGCTATATGCAGTCATTACTAAGCCAATTAGAGTCAAGCTCTACTAAAGTAGAAAAGCACAACAATATTCGATCATGTGAATGGCTCAATGCATTGGTTATACAACCAGCATATGGGAAAGGGAGGAATTTCAAGGTAAAGCTTGTCATAAAACAGTTTCCCATGCACTTGGTTATCCTTTTAGAGCACGCATGCTACACTATGATAAAGGAAAAGCAAAAGACTGCACAACTAGGTGGAGGACACATGATACTCAACATGACATATATAAAGGTTGTATGCCTGGTTTGAGTGTACATGATTTTCGTTGCTGCTCAACAATAAGCTTCGAATTTCATTCAAAGGCAACCTGTGTATTTCATGCAAGGAAAGCACAGAAAATCACAACAAAAAAGAGGAGGTTAACAAGACTCGAGTCCACAAAGGTCACCTATGGCCAACAATCTCCAATGCGAATGAAACATCTAAGTAGATACTACAAATGGAGCTTCTATATTACTACCGTCCTTTTGGATAAATTGGCACAAATATTTGGATCACAACACCAACGAAAGGATAGTCAAATCAAGAACAACAAAACTTTTCTATTAATACAATATCAATGGCTAGCCTTGAAACATCTTTTAATTAGACTACTTTTTGTGGTACTAATGGTAAGGTCAAAGAGCAACATTGGTAATAGGTTCTTTTTTCATATCAATGTTTATTTATTTCATAGCGTAAGGCCACTGGAAGAACCCATCCTCCTCCTTCTCTCTAGGAAGAAGGTGAATACTAATTCCGTCACTATTCACCAGCCATACCTCCGGAATCCGGCGGTGAATTGTTGTAAATTTGGTATCAAAAGAAGCTTATCCCCAATTAGTATCATCTTTAATTTCATAACCATTTTGTCCGGATCTTAAATTTCATTTCACAAAATTACTATAGTACGCAGAATTTTTCAAATTTTGTCTTGAAATTTTGTTCTTCACGCTAATGATATGGTGATGTTTGGAATGGGAGAGCAAACCCAAAAGGCTAAGAAAGTAGCTGCTCTTAGTTACAACATCACATATGCAGCGTGCATAAATACCAAACAAACAATCCCACCTACCACAAAAATTCAACTCAAACCTACGGTTCTTGTCCATGGAATTCCTACACTACAGTTTACTTTGGATGAACGAGAGCAATTTTCGAAGAAAGAAGGATTACACCAAGATGTTGTAATCAAGATAACCTTTGGTGCACCGAATTTGCAGGTGCTAAGAAGCTTACTGCCGAAAACTATAGGTATTAAAGGTCATTGTGTTTTAGGTTTACTTGCTCATAGACAAATTTTGCTGCGTTGTAATTAATATGAAGATTTTATTTGTTGATTTTTACGACCGGTTAATTACTTTATGCACGCTGGAAAGGAACACCAATTTAGAACTTTTTCGTGGAGTGTTGGATATAATCGTAAGGAGGAAACATCTAAGGCAGCAGTTTGGATTTTACTTCCAAATCTGTCACCTAACCTGTTTGCAAGCAAACCTTTAATGTCCATCGCAAATACAATTGGTAGGCCAATTGCCATTGATAAGGCCACGCAAATTAAGTCGCGTCCTAGCTCAACGAGAGTGAAGGTAATCTTGGATCTGCTGGATCAACATCCAGATAAGGTGAGACTGCAATACATTGATTCCAAATCTGGAAAGATTGTCGAGGATCTCCAAACAATTGTCTATGACAATTTGCCTGATATTGCTCCCACTGTAAGCATCAAAGGAGATGAAGATATTCAGTGTCGCTTGTTAAAAGGAAAGAAATGCAAAATGCTCAAGCTGATGATGATCGTGTACTGCCTGCTGAATATTTGGCTATGGCTGAGGAGATGAGCAAGGTGGAAAAATTATAAGGCGATGATAGGGATTATTTAAATGCTAAGTTGCACCAAATAACTAATACATCGAGCCGTACCGATTTTCAACTTGATCGATCTCTAGTGATGAAGGGGACTGATCAGTTTGATGAAAAGGTTAATGGAGATTTGGTCGTGGCTAATACTGGAAAAAAAAGAGATGGTGAAGGGATACCTGCTGGTAATCGAGCCAAGATTCCAACTGATATCCTTACTGCCACAATTTTTGCACGAATGAATGCATCTACAACTAGTCCTTTGAAGGTTGCTGTGGATTAAGCTGCTACTACTTCTGGGCAGAATCGTCAAGGGGCGGGACATGTTGAAAAAGTAGTAAAAATTCCAGCTAATGTAGAATCGAATATGAAGGTTACTGTTTCATTGAATGCAACTGAGGATCGAGCTGCTGTCACACCTCCTTTTTCGGCTGCTTTACTACACCCCGGGAAAGGGTATAATAAAAAAAGGAGTTTTTCCAATTAAAGGACAATCGAAACGGGATTCATTTTATTAAAAGATTCAGAGTCGCCACTTGGGAAATTTATGGTGTCCCAAGTCACCGATTTGAATCCCGAATCGAGAAAAAGGTTTGACTCTGTTTAACAGTCGCGAACCAGAAATCCGAGTAAGGAATTCTGTTAACCCGGGATAAGGGGTTAGGCACTCCCGAGTTACGTGGTTCTAGCACGGTCGCTCAACTGCTATATTTGGCTAAAATCTGATTTTAATACATGTTATTCTATTGTGCAATTTTTAAAATTACTCACCGCTTTTAATTAAATTTTTAAGAAATTGGACGTCGTTTAAAATATGTTTTTGGATCACGTCACATGAAATGCAC